>JAIUJO010000790.1:170000-175000 GCA_023846275.1 Vanilla planifolia
AAGAGAAGAAGAAAAGAAGCAAAAGAAGATGATGAAGAAAAAGAAGAAGAGAAGAAGAAAAAAAAGAAGAGGAAGAAGAAAAAGAACAAGAGAAAGAGGAAGAGGAAGCGGAAGAAGAAGTAGTAGAAGAAGAAGAAGAAGATGATGATGATGATGATGATGAAAAAGAAGAAGATAAAGAGGAAGAAGAAGAAGAAGAAGTAGAGGAAGAGGAAGGGGAAGAGATAATGAAGAAGAAGAAGAAATAGCAGAAAAAGAAGAAGATGATGAATAATAATAATAATAAAAATAATAATAACAATAATAATAATAAGAGGAAGGAGAAGAGGAAAAGGAGGAAGATTAAGAAAAAGAAGGACAAGAAGAAGAAGAAGAAGAAGAAGAGGAAGAAGAAGATGAAGAAGAAGAGAAAGATAAAGAAGAAGAAGTTGAAGTAGTAGTAGTAGAAGAAGAAGATGATGATGATGATGAAGAAGAAAAAGAGTTAGAAGAAGAAAAAGAAGTAAAAGAAGAAGACAATGTAGAAGGAAAAGGAGAAGAAGAATAAGAGGAGAGGAAGAAGTAGAAGAAGAAGTAAAAGAAGAAGTAGAAGAACAACCAGAGGAAGAAGCTGAGGAAGAAGAAGGGGAAGAAGAAGAAGAAGAAGAAGGACAATAAGACAAGAAGAAGAAGATGATGATGAAGAAGAAGAAAAAGAAGGAGCTAGAGGAGAAAGAGAAGGAGATGAAAAGGAAGAAGAAAAGAAGAAGAAGAACAGGAAGAAGAAGAAGAAGAAGAAGAAAAAGAAGAAGAAGAAGAAAGACAAGGAGAAGAAGAAGGAAGAGCTGGATGAGGAGGAGGAGTAGAAGAAGAAGATGAAGAAGAAGGGGAAGAGGAGGAATGGAAGGAGAAGGAGAAGAAGAAGAGGAAGAAGTAGTAGTAGAAGAAGAAGATGAAGAAGAAGAAGAAGAAGAAGAAAAAGAAGAAGTGGAAGGAGAAGAAGAGGTAGAACAGTTGAAGAGGAGGAGGAGGACGAGTAGGAGGAAGAAGAAGAAGAAGAAGAAGAAGAAGAAAAAGTAGATGAAGAAGAATAAGAAGAAGAAGAAGAAGAAGATGATGATGATCATGATGAAAAAAGACGAAGAAGAAGAACATGAACAAGAAGTGCAAGAGGAAGAGGAAGAGGAAGATTTAGAAGAAGTAGTAGAAGAAGAACAACAACAAGAAAATGAAGACCGAGAAGAAGAAGAAGTAGAGGAAGAAGAAGAAGAAGAAGAAGAAAAAGAAGAAGAAGAAGAAGGGGAAGAAGAAGAAGAGAAGGAAGAAGTAGAAGAAAATGAGGAAGAAAAAGAATAAGAAGAAGAAGATGAAGAAGAAGAAATAGAAGAATAACAACAAGAAAAAGAAGACAAAGAAGAAAAAGAAGAAGAAGAAGTAGTAGTAGTAAAAGAAGAAGAAGAATTAGAGGAAGAAGAAGAAGAAGAAGAAGGAGATGCAGAAGAAAAATAAGAGAAGAAAAAGTAGAAGATGAAGAATAGGTGAAGGAAGAAGTGACATAAGAAGAAGAAGGGGAAGAAGTACAAGAAGAGAAGAAGAAGAAGATGAAGAAGAAGAAGAAGAAGAAGAAGATGAAGTAGAAGGAAAAAGAGTATGACGAGAAAAATGACAAGAAGAAGAAGAAGAAGAAGAAGAAGAAGAAGATGAGAAGAAGAAGAAGAAGAAGAAGAAGAAGAAGAAGAATAAGGAGTAGGAGAAGAAGAAGAAAGAGGAGAAGGAAGACAAAAGAAGAAGTAGAAGAAGGAGAAGTAGAACAAGAGAAGAAGGAGAAGAAGAACAAGAAGAAGAGGAAAAAGAAGAGAAAGAAGAAGAAAAAGACGAAGAGGGAGAAGAAGAAGAAGAAGAAGAAGAAGAACACATGATGAGGAAGAGGAAGAGTAGAAGAAGAAGGAGGAGGAGGAGAAGAAGATGGAGAAGGAGAAGAAGAAGAAGGAGAATGAGAAGATAAAGAAGAAGAAGAAGAAGAAGAAGAAGAAGAAGGAGAAGGAGAAAGAGAAGAAGAAGAAGAAGAAGAGGAAGAGGAAGGAGGAGGAGAAGAGGAAGATGGCAATGAAGAAGAAGAAGAAGAAGAAGAATAGGAAGAAGAAGAAGAAGGAGAAGAAGACAAAGAAGAAGGTAAAGAGGAAGAAGAAAAGGAAGAAGAAGGAGAAGAAGAAGAAGAAGAAGAAGAAGAAGATGAAGAAGAAGAAGATTTAGTTGAGAAAGAAGAAGAATAAGATGTAAAAGAAGAAGAAGAAGAGTTACTTGTAGAAGAAGAAGATGATGACGACGAAGAAGAACAAAAAGATGAAGATAAATAGGACGGAGAAGAAGTAGAAGAAGAAGAAGATGGAGAAGAGGAAGAGGAAGAGGAAAAAGAAGAAGGGAGGAAGAAGAAGAAGTTGAAGAAAAAGAAGAAGAGAAGAAGAAGAAGAAGAAGAAGAAAAAGAATAAGAGAAGAAGAAGTAGAGGAAATGTAATAGGAAGAGGAAGAAGAAGAAGAAGAAGAAAAAGAAGAAGAAGAAGAAGAAGAAGAAGAAGAAAATGAAGATGAAGAAGTAGAAGAAGAAGAAGAAGAAGAAGTAGAAGAAGAAGAAGAAAGAAGATGAAGAAGAAGATGAAAAGGAAGAAGAAGAAGAAGAAGATGAAGAAGATGAAGAAGAGCAAGAGGAAGTAGAAGAGGAATAAGAAAAAGAAGAAGAAGTAGAAGATGAAGAAGAATAAGAGGAAGCAAAAGAGGAAGAAGAAGAAGAAGAAGAAGAAGCAAAAGATGAAGAAGAAGAAGAAGAAGAAAAGAAGAAGAAGAAGATGATGATGATGATGAAGAAGAAGAAGAAGAGGAGGAAGAGGTAGGGAAAAAGGAAGAAGAAGAAGAAAAAGAGGAAGAAGTAGAAGAAGAAGAAGAAGTAGAAGAAGAAGATGAATGAGAGGAAAAAGAAGAGCAGAAGAAGAAGAAGATGGAGAAGAAGACGAAGAAGAAATAGTAGTAGTAGTTATAACAGCCATAGTTTTCCCTTATTTTATCCTCCCGAGAGAAAGAGCTCTTTAAAAAGAGTCCAACATTGTTTTGTTTGTGATTTTCGAAGCTCTAAGGAATAAATTATTAATTTTTTAACATCTGGGATAAATTAATAACGTTGAGGATATATTTGTAATTTTGTAAATGTTGGCATAGCTCAAATTCATTTTCGTAAAAGGTATATTTGTAATTTTAAAGGATATTTACTGCGTTGATTATATATGAAATTTTAGTAATTTCGACGCAGTTCTATTTCTCCTAGTGGAGGATCTATGAGCAAATAACGAATTCGAAGGAGGTGTAATGAAAAAAAGGTAGTTCACGGGCCTTCTGGCAGTCAGTTCACGAGGGTTCGAGAAATTTTAGTTGTGGTTGTAAAAGCTAACCAAGGTGCATTTTAAAAGCACTTTTGTGAAACTAACTGACTATGGGGAGGTTTTCGAAGTGCGAGGGAGAGTCTTTCGGGAGTTGTGAGTGATTTCTGACAATTGTTGTCAAGCTCTTAAAGGAGTTTCGACATGCAACAGTGATCTGAGAGTTGTACGAGATTTATGACAGTCGCTGTCATGACCTTAGAGGAGTTTCAGCACGCAACAGTGACAGTTGACGAGGATTTCGTAAAGACATCAAGAAGAATCGGAAGTGGGCAAGAAGATTTGTACTTCAAAAGTAGGTTGGTAAATCTTTAACCTTATGATGTAGCACATTAATATGTGTTTGTTTTTACATGATTTTCATACTGTCACATGGTGCTTTGGTTGTTGCATATGTTATTTGTTTATTTCATTTGCACAAAAACTAAAAAGGAAGAAGCAATATGATATGATAATTAAATAAAAAACAAAGAAACAAAATGGAACAAAAGGTCTTTTGATATGGCACAATTATCTGGATTGATTGTTGAAAAAAGGCAGTAAAAATGAGATTCCTATAGAACATTATCCCCACCACTAGGCCCATCGTGTTGGATTGTAGGGTGTCGATCTTCAGATCCGATATCTTCCTAGTGTTATGTGCATGATGATTTACACCAGGTCCAGCATGTTGGATTATAGGGTATAGGTATTATACCTGCCTAATGGCACTAGGCCCAGCGTGTTGGATCACAGGATATCCATCTTTCGATCCGATATCTACCAAAAGTTATGTGCTTGGTTGGATGTCAGCAGGAGGTCATTTCTTGATGATGGTTGGATCCTTAGAGGATAATGCATCATAGGGAATCAGACCCAGCAATAACACACCAATAATCAAAAATAAAAAGGAACTGACATTTCTTTTGGTTTTTCATCTAACAATATACATGACATCTTGTATGGTTTTAGTTTTATGCATACAATTCATCTTCAATGTTCATGGTATGTCTTTTTATAAGATTTCTCTTTCCTACTTTGTTAATTATTATGGATTTATCTATTGAGATCTGTCAAATCTCAATTAGTGCTTACATCATAGGTCATATATCTCATGAAACCAATACACCGAGAGCTGAAAAAAGTTGTTGTTACAGGAGAGCCATTTTCACTAGATTTGTGAGAGAAGGGAGCGCTTGGTGTGAGTAAACTTTTAAAAGCATGTCTTTGTTTATATTTTTCATTTTCAGGTCACTATGTCAATATTTTAGCTCAGTTCCATCGTTTGTTTTTGAAATTGGTTCTAGTAGGAGTTGGGGTTTGTCTGACAGTTAGGTCCCCACCTTCAGTTTTGTTCTTTGTCCTCACTCGATGTTGCAGCAGTGAAAATCTCTAATGTTGATTTTGTTATCTAATGGTACTTGTTGAGGTGGGGGGCTTGACAGTTGTAGTAGTAGAAGAATAAGAATTCGAAGTAGAAGAAGAAGAAGAAAGAGAAGGAGAAGAAAAATAACAGAAGAAGAAGAAGAAGAAGAAGAAGAAAAAGATGATGATGATGATGATGATGAAGAATAATAATAATAATAATAATAATAAGAGAAAGAAGAGGAGGA
>JAIUJO010000790.1:185000-190000 GCA_023846275.1 Vanilla planifolia
GAAGAGAAAGAGGAAGGGAAAGAAGAACAAGAAGATGAAGAAGAAAAAGAAGAAAAAGAAGTAGTAGTAGTAGAAGAAGAAGAAGAAGAAAAAGAAGAAGAAAAAGAAGAGGACAAAGATAAATAACAAGACGAAGATGAAGAAGAAGAAGAAGGACAAGAATAAGAAGAAGAAGAAGAAGAAGAAGAAGAAAAAAGATGGAGAAGAAGAAGAAAAAGAAGAAGTTGTAGTAGTAGTAATAGTAGAAGATGATGATGATGAAGAAGAAGAAGAATTAGAAGAAGTGAAAGAAGAAGAAGAAGAGAAGAAGGAGAAGGAGAAGAAGAAAAAGGGAAGAAGAAGAAGAAAAAGAAGAAGAAAAGGATGAAGAAGAAAAAGAAGAAGAAGAAGAAGGCGAAGAAGGAGAGGAGGAGGATGAGAAAGAAGAACAAAAAGAAGAAGAGAAGAAGAAAAAGAAGAAGAAGAAGACGAAGATGGAGAAGGAATAGAAGGAGCTGGAGGAGGATGTGGAGAAGAAGAAGCAGAAGAAGAGAAGAGAAAGAAGAAGAAGAGAAGAAGAAGAAGAAGAAGGAGGAGGAGGAGGAGGAGGAGACGAAAAAGATGAAGAAGAAGAGGAAGAAGAAGAAGAAGAAGAAGATGATGATGATGAAGAAGAAAAAGAGGAAGAAGTGAGAGAGGTAGAGGCAAAGGAAGAAGAAGAAGAAGGAGAAGAAGAAAATGAAGAGAAAGAAGAAGAAGAAGAAGAAGTAGAAGAAGAAGACAAAGAGGAAGAAGAAGAAGAAGAAGAAGTGGAAGAAGGAGAAGAAGAAGAAGAAGAAGAAGAAAAAGAAGAAGAAGAAGAAGAGCAAGAAGAAGTAGAAGAAAAATAAGAAGTGGAAGAATAAGAAGAAGAAGAAGAAGAAGAAGTGAAAGAAGAAGAAAAAGAAAAAGAAGATGTTGTAGTGACAGGAGAAGAAGATGAAGAAAAAGATGAGGAAGAAGAAAAAGAAGAATAAGAAGAACAAGAAGTAGTAGTAGAAGAAGAAGGAGAAGAAGAAGAAGAAGAAGAAAAAGAAGAAGAAGAAGAAGAACAAGAAGAAGAAGAAGAAAGAGAGGAAGAAGAATAAGAAGAAGGAGAAGAAGAAGAAGAAGAAGAAGAAGAAAGAAGAAGAAGAAGAAGAAGAAGAAGAAGAAGAAGAAGAGGAAGAAGACAAAGAAGGAGAAGAAGATCAAGAAGAAGAAGAAGACGATAAAGAAGAAGAAGAAGAAAAAGATTATGACGAAGGCGAAGAAGATGAAGAAGAAGAAGAAGATCATGATGATGAAGAAAAAGAAGAAGTAGAAGAACAAGATGAGGAAGAAGATGAAGAAGAAGAAGAAGAAGATGAAGATGAAGAGGAAGAAGAAGAAGAAGAAGATGAAGATGAAGAAAAAGAAGAAGAAGTAGAAGAAGAAGAAGTAGAAGAAGAAGAAAAAGAACAAGTAAAACAAGAAGAAGAAGAAGAAGAAGGGAAAGAAGAAGAAGAAGGAGAAGAGGAAGAAGAAGAAGAAGAAGTAGAAGAAGAGGAAGAAGGAGAGGAGGAAGGAGTAGAAGAAGAAGGCAAAGAAGAAGGAGGAGGTGTAGGAGGAAGAGAAGAGGAAGAAGAAAAAGGAGAAGTACAAGAAGAAGAAAGAGGAGGAGGGGTACGAGAAGAAAAAGAAGAATAAGAACAAGGAGGAGGAGGAGAAAAAGAAGAATAAGGAGAAGGAGAAGAAGAGGAGGATAAAGAAGAAGACAAAGAAAAAGATGATTTAAAAGAAGATGAAGGAGGAGGAGGAGAAGAAGTAGTAGAAGAAGAAGAAGAAGAAGAAGAAGAAAGAAGAAGAAGTAGAAGAAGAAGAAGATGGAGAAGGAGAAGAAGAAGAAGAAGAAAAAGAAGAAGAGGAAAATGAAGAAGAAGTAGAAGAAGTAGTAGTAGTACTAGAAGAAAAAGGGGAAGTAGAAGAAGAAAAAGAAGAAGAAGAAGAAGAAGAAGAAGAATTAGAAGAAGAAGAAGAAGAAGAAGAAAGAGAAGGAGGAGAAGAAGTGGAGAAGAGGAAGAAGAAGAAGAAGAAAAGGAGGAAGTGGAAGAAGAATAAGAAGAAGAAGAAGAAAAAGTAATATAAGAAGAAGAAGAAGAGAAAGAAGAGGAGTTGAAAGAAGGAGAAGATGAAGATGAAGAGAAAGAAGAAGAAGAACAAGATGAGAAGAAGAAAAAGAAGAAGATGAAGAAGAAAAAAGGAGCATGGAAGAGGAGAACAAGAAGAATAATATGAAGAAGAAGAAGGAGGACAAGAAGAAGACGAAGAAGAAGTAGAAGAAGAGAATAAAGGAGAAGAAGAAGAAGAAGAAGAAGAATTAAAAGAAGAGGAGGAACAAGAAGAAAAAGAAGAAGAAGGGGAAGAAGAAGAAGAAGAGATGAAGAAGAAGAAGAAAAAGATGGAGTAGGTGGAGAAAGAGGAGAAGAAGAAGAAGAAGAAGAAGAAGAGAAAAAGAAGTGGAAGATTAAGAAAAAAAAGAAATAGAAAGGCACGATGAAGAAGAAGAAGATGAGGAATAGAAAGAGGAAGAGGAAGAAGAAGAAGAATAAGAAGAAGTAGAAGAAGAAGAAGAAAAAGAAGAAGAAGAGGAAGAAGAAGAAGAAAAAGAGGAAGATGAAGAAGAAGATGAAGAAGAAGAAAATGAGAAGAAGAAAAGGAAGAAGATGAAGAAGAAGAAGAAGGAGAAGAAGAAGTAGAAGACAAAGAAGAAGAAAAAGAAGAAGAAGAAGAAGAACAGGTAGTCGTAGTTGTAGTAGAAGAAGAAGAAGAAGATGATGCTGATGATGAAAAATAGGACGAAGAAGAAGATGAACAAGAAGTAGAAGAGGAAGAGGAAGAGAAAGATTAAGAAGAAGAAGAAGAAGTAGAAGAAGAGGAAGGACAAGAAAATGAAGAAGGAGAAGACAAAGAAGAAGAAGAAGAAGAAGAAGAAAAACAAGAAGCAGAAGTAGAAAAAGAGGAAGAGGAAGAGGAGAAGGATGAAGAAAAAGAAAAAGAGAAAGAAGAAGAATAAGATGGAAAAGAAGAAGAAGAACTAGTAGTAGAAGAAGGAGAATTAAAAGAAGAAGAAGAAGAAGAAGGAGGAGGAGGAGGAGAAGGGGAAGAAAAATAAGAGAAGAAGAAGAAGAAGAAGACAAAGAGGAGGAAAAATAGCAGAAGAAGAAGAAGAAGAGAAGGAAGAAGAACAAGAAGAGAAGAAGATGAAAAAGAAGAAGAAGAAGAAGATGATGAAGTACAAAAAAAGCAGGAGCATGAAGAGAAAGAGGAGGAGGAGAAGAAGAAGAAGAAAAAGAAGATTAAGAAGATGAAGAGGAAGAGGAAGAGGAAAAAGAAGAAGAGGAGATGAAGGAGGAGAAGAAGAAGAAAGAGAGGAGGAGGAAGAGGAGGAGGGGAGGCGGAGGAGGAGGAGGAGGAGAAGAAGGAGGAAAAGGAAGAGGAAGAAAAAAAGGAAGAAGAAGAAGAAGAAGAAGAAGAAGAAGAAAAAGAAGAAGAAGATGATGATGATGATGATTAAGAACAAGAAAAGGAAGAAGAAGAAAAAGAATAAGGAGAAAAAAATGGAGATGAAGAAGAAGTAGTAGTAGTAGTAGTCATAGAAGTACAAGAAGAAGGAGATGATGAAGAAGAAGAATAAGAAAAAGATGATGATGATGAAGAAGAAGAAGAAGAAAAAGAAGGAGAAGGAAAATAAGAGAAGAAGAGGAAGAAGAAGAAGAAGAAATAGAAGAAGTAGAAGAAGAAGAAGAAGAAGAAGAAAAAGAAGAAGAAGAAAAAGAAGGAGAAGAAGAAGAAGTAAAAGAAGAAGAAAAAGATGAAGAAGAAGAAGAATTAGAAGTCGAAGAACAAGAGGAAGAAGAAGAAGAAGATGAAGAATATGAAGAACAAGAATAGAAGAAGAAGAAGAAGAAGAAGACGGAGAAGGTGGAGAAGAGGAAGAAGAGGAGGAGGAGGAGGAGCAGAAGAAGAAGAAGATGGAGAAGAAGAAGAAGAAGAAGAAGAAGAAGAAGTAGAGGAACAAGAAGAAGTAGAAGAAGACAAAGAAAAAGAAGAAGACAAAGAAGAAGAAGAAGAAAAAGAAGAAGAAGAAGAGGAGGAAGACAAAGAGGAAAAAGAAGACGAAGATGAAAAAGAAGTAGAAGAAGAAGAAAAAGATGATGAACAAGAAGAATAAGAGGAAGGAGGAGAAGAAGAAGAATAAGAAGAGGATGGAATAGGAAGAGGAAGAGGTAGATGAAGAAGAATAGCAAGAAGAAGAAGAAGAAGAGGAAGAAGAACAAGAAGAAGAAGAAAAAGAAGGAGAAAGACAATTACGAGAAGCAGAAGAGAAGAAAAAGAAGAAAAAGAAGAAAAAGAGCAAGAAGAAGAAGAAGAATACGAAGAAGAAGAAGAAGAAGAAGAAGAGAACAAGAAGACGAAGAGAATGAGGTGGAGGAAAAGAAGGAGGAGAAAAAGAAGAAGAAGACGAAGAAAAAAGGAAGGAACAAGAAGAAGAATGAGGGGGAGGAGGAGAAGGAGGAGGAGAAGAAAAAGAACAATAAGGAGGAGAAGAAGAAAAGAACAAGAAGAAGAAGAAGCCGTTGAAAAAGAAGAAGAACATGAAGAATAAGAAGTGAATGAAGAAGAAAAAGAAGAAGCAGAAAAAGAAGAAGAAGAAGAAGAAGAAAAAAAAGAAGAAAAAGAAGAGGAAGAGGAAACAAAAAAGGAAGAGGAGGAAAAAGAAGAAAAAGAAGAAGAAGAAAAAGAAGAAGAAAAGTAGAAAATGAAGAAGAAGAAGAAGAAAATGATGGACAAAAAGAGGAAGCAGTAGAAGAAGAATATGATGGTTAAGAAGAAGATGTAGTAGAAAAATAAGAAGAAGAAGAAGAAGAAGAAGAAGAATTTGAAAATGAAGAAGAAGAAGAAGAAGAAGAAGAAGAAGAAGATGTTGATGATGATGAAGATGAAGAACAAGAGGAAGAGAC
>JAIUJO010000790.1:195000-197500 GCA_023846275.1 Vanilla planifolia
GGAGGACGAAGAAGAAGAAGATGATGATGATGAGGAAGAAGAAAAAAAATAATAATAAGAAGAGAAGAGCAACAAGAAGAAGAAAGAGAAGAAGTAAAAGAAAAAGGAGCACGAGGTGGAGGGGAGAAGAAGGAGGGGGAGGAGGAGGAGTAGGAGGAGGAGGAGAAGAAGAAGAAGAAGAAGAAGAAGAAGAAGAGAAAAAAAAGGAGAAGAAGAGGAAGAACAAGAAGTAGAAGAAGAAAAGAAAGAAGAAGAAAAGAAAGAAGAAGAAAAAGAAGAAAAATAAGAAGAAGAAGAAGATGATGAAGAAGAGATGAAGTAGAAGAAGAAAAAGGAGTTAGAGGAGGAACACAAGAAGAAGAAGAAGAAGAAGAAGAAGAGAAGTAGAGAAAGATGAAGATAAAGAAAAAGAAGTGGAAGATGAAGAAGAAGAAGAAGAGTAACTGAAAGAGGAGTGGAAGCAAAAGATGAATAATAATAGGAAGAAGAAGAAAAAGAAGAAGAAGAAGAAGATGATGAAGAAGAAGATGATGAAGAAGAAGAAGAAAAAGAAGAAGAAATAGTAAGAAGAAGAGGAAGAGGAAGAGGAGAAGAAGAAGTCAAAGAAGAAGAAGAAGAAGAAGTAGAAGCCAAAGAAGAAGAAGAAGAAAAAGATGAGTAGAAGAATAAGAAAAAGAAAAAGAAGAAGAAGAAGAAGCAGAAGTAGTAGTAGTAGTAGAAGAAGAAGAACAAGAAGAAGTTGATGCTAAAGAGTAAGAAGAGGAAGAGGAGGAGGAAGAGGAAGAAGAAGAAGAAGAAGAAGAAGAAGAAAAGAAGGAGAAGAAGAATAAGAATAAGAATAAGAGTAAGAAGAAGTGGAAGAAGAAGGAGATGAAGAAGAAGAAGAAGAACAAGAAGATGAAGAAGAAGGAGAAGAAGTAGAAGATGAAGATGGAGAAGGAGAACAAAAAGAAGAAGATGAAGAAGAAGAAGAAAAAGAAGAAGAAGAAGAAGAAGAAGAAGAAGAAGAAGAATAAGTTATAGAAGAAGAGAAAGAAGAAGAAGAAGAGGAGGAAAACATAGAAGAAGAAGAAGAATTAGAAGAATAAGAAAAAGAAGAAGAAATAGAGTAGAAGGAGGAAGAGGAGAAGATGAAGGAGTATTAGAAGAATAAGAAGAAGAATTAGAAGAAGAAGAAGACGAAGAAGAGGAAGAGGAGGAAGAGGTAGAGGTAGAGGACGAAGAAGAAGAAGAACAAGAACAAGAAGAAGAAGAACAAGAACAAGAACAAGTAGTAGTAGAAGAAGAAGATGAAGATGATGAAGAAGAAGAGGAAAAAGAAGAAGAAGAAGAAGAAGATGAAGAAGAAGAAGAGGAAGAGGAAGAGGAAAAGAAAGAAGAAGAAGAAGAAGAAAAAAAAAAGAATAAGAAGAAGAAGTTGAAGAAGAAAAAGATGATTAAGAAGAACAAGAAGGACAAGAAGAAGAAGATGGAGAAGACGAAGAAGAGAAGAAGAAGAACTAGAAGAAGATGATCAAGAAACAGAAGAAGAAAAAGAAGAAGGAGAAGAAGAAGAAGAAGATGACAAAGAAAAAGAGGAAGAAGAAGTAGAAGAAGGAGAAGAAGAAGAAGAAGAGAAGAAGAGAAGAAGAAGAAGAAGAAGAAGAAGAAGAAGAAGTAGAACAAGAGGAAGAAGAAGAAGAAGAGGAAGATGGGAACAAGAAGAAGAATACAAAGAAGTAGAATAAGAAGAAGAAAAATAAAAAGGAGAACAAGAAGAGAATCAGAAGATGGAGAAGGACAAGAAGCAGACGAAAAAGATGAAGAAGAAGACAAAGAATTGGAAGAAGTAGAAGAAGAAGTACAAGAAGAAGAAGAAGAAGAAGAAGAAGAATAAGTAGAAGAAGAAACAGAAGAAGATGAAAAAGATGAAAAAGAAGAATATGAAGAAGAAGAATTGGAAGATGAAGAGGAAGAAGAAGTAGTAGTAGTTGTAGTAGAAGAAAAAGAAGAAAAAGAAGAAGAAAAAGAAGAAGAAGAGGAAGAAGAAGAAGAAGGCAATGAAGAAGAAGAAGATGAAGAGGAAGAGGAAGACGAAATAGTAATACTAGAAGAAATAGAAGAATATGATGATGAAGCAGAGGAAGATTAAGATGATGACAAAGAAGAAGAAAAAGAAGAATAAAAAGAAGAAGAAGAATAAGAAGAAGTAATAGTAGTAGCAGAAGAAGAAGGAGAAGATAAAGAAGAAGAAGAAGAAGAATTAGAAGAAGAGGAAGAGGAATAAAAGAACAAGAATGAGAAGGAGAAGTAGAATAATAATTAGTAGAAGTAGAAGAAGAAGAAGAAGAAGAACAGGAAGAAGAACAAGAAGAGGAAGAAGAGGAGGAGGAGGAAGAAGAAGAAGATGATGATGAGGAAGAAGAAGAAGAAGAAGAAGAAGAAGCGAAGAACAAGAAGAAGGAGAAAGAGAAGAGGAAGAAGAAGAAAAAGACGGAGCATGATGTGGAACGGGAGAGGA
>JAIUJO010000790.1:202500-207500 GCA_023846275.1 Vanilla planifolia
AGAGGAGAAGAACAAGAAGAAGAAGAAGAAGAGAAGGAGAAGGAGAAGAACAGGAAGAAAAAGAAGGAGAAGATGAAGAGGAGAAAATGAAGAAGAAGAAGAAGAAGAAGAAGAAGAAGAAGGAGAACAAGAGGATGAAGAAGAAAAAGAAGAAGAAGAGGAAGGAGAAGAAGAGAAAGGAGAGATGAACAGGAAGAAGAAGAAGAAGAAGGAGAAGAAGGAGGAGAAGGAGAAGGAGAAATAGAAGAAGAAGAGAGGAAAAATAAGAAGAAGAATAAGAAGAAGATAAAGAAGAAGATGATGAAGTAGAAGAAGAAGTAAAAGAAGAAGGAAAAGATGAAGAAAATAGGAAGTAGAAAAAGAAGAAGATGATGATGATAAAGAAGAAGAAGAAGAAGAAGATGGTGAAGAAGAAGAAGAACATGAAGAGGAAGTAAAAGAGGTAGAAGAAGAGGAATAAGAAGAAGAAAGAGAAGAAGAAGAAGAAGAAGAAGAAGAAAAAGGACAAGAAGAGGAGGAAGAAGAAGAAGAATAAGAAGAAGATGAAGAAGATGAAGAAGAAGAAAAAGAAGAAGAGGAAGAGGAAGAGGAAAAGGAAAAAGAAAAAGAAAAATAATAATAATAATAATAAGAAGATGTTGATAAAGATGAAGAAAAATATGAACAAGAATAAGAAGCAGAAGAAGACGAAGTAGTAGTAGTAGTCCTAGAAGAAGATGGAGAAGAAGAAGAAGAAGAAGAAGAATTAGAAGAGAAAGAATTTGAAAAAGTAGAAGAAGAAGAAATAGAAGAAGAAGGAGAAGGAGAAGAAGAAGAAGAGAAGACGAAGAAGAACAAGAAGAAGAAGAAGATAAGAACTAAGAGGAAGAGGAAGAAGAAGAAGAAGAAGAAGAAGATGAAGAAGAAGAGGAAGAGGAACAAGAACAGAAGAATAAGGTGAAGAAGAAAGAGAAGAAGAAGAAGAAAAAGAAGTAGCAGGAGGTTGAACAGGAGAACAAGTAAGACAAGAAGAAGAAGGTGGAGGAGATGAAGAAGGGGAAAAAGAAGAAGAAGAAAAAGAAGAAGAAGAATAAAAAGAAGATAAAGAGGAAGAAGAAGAAGAATAAGAGAAGAAGAGGAAGAAGAAAAAGAAAGAGTAAGAAGAGGAAGAGGAGAAGACAAAGAAAAAGAGGTTGAGAAGAAGAAGAGGAAGAAGAAGAAAAAGAAGAAGAAGAGGAGGAATATAAGGAAGAAGAATAAGTAGAAGTGAAAGAGGAAGAGGAAGAAGAAGAAGAATAAGAAGAAGAAGATGAAGAAGAAGAAGAAGAAGTGGAAGATGAAGAAGAAGAAGAAGGTGAAGAGGAAGAGGAAGAGGAAGAGAAAGAGGAAGAAGTCGAAGAAGGAGAAGAAAACGAAGAAGAAGAAGAAGAACAACAACAACAACAAGTAAAAGACGAAGAAGAAGAAAAAGAGAAGGAGGAGAAGAAGAATAAGAATAAGATGAAGAAGTAGAAGAGGAAGAAGAAGAAGAAGAAGAAGAAGAAGAAGAAAAGAAGATGTAGTAGTAGTAGAATAAGAAGAAGAGAAAGAATAAGAATAAGAAGAAGAAGAAGAAGAATAACAAGTCGATGCCGAAAAGAAAGAAGAGGAAGAGGAGGAAAATGAGGCAGAAGAAGAAGTGGAAGAAGAAGAAGAAGAAGAGGGAGAAGAAGAAGAGAAAGAAGAAGAGGAAGGGGAAGAAGAAGAAGAAGAAGAAGTAGAAGAAGAAGAAGAAGGGGAAGAAGAATAAGAAGAAAAAGAAGAAGAAGAAGAAGAAGAAGAAGAAGAAGAAAAAAAAAGTAGAAGAAGAAGATGGAGAAGGAGAAAAAGAAGAAAACGATGATGTAGGTGGAGAAAAAGAAGAAGATGATGAAGTAGAAGAAGTAGTGGAAAGAAGAAGAAGAAGAAGAAGAAGAAGAATTAGAAGAAAATGGAGTAGAAAGAGGAAGAGGAGAAGAAATAGAAGAAGAAGTAGGAGAAGTAAAAGAAAAGGAAGAAGAAGATAATGTAGAAGAAGAAGAAGAGGAAGAGGAAGAGGAAGAATAAGAAAAAGAAGAAGAAGAAGAACAAAAATAATAATAATAATAATAAGAAGAAGAAAAAGAAGAAGAAGAAGAAGAAGAAGAAGAAGAAGGAGAAGAGAAGAAGAAGTTAGAGAATAATTAGGGAAAAGAGGAGGAGGAGGACGACGAGGACAAGGAGAAGAAGAAGAAGAAGAAGAAGGAGAAGAAGAAAAAAGAGGAGAACAAGAAGAAGAAAGAGGAGGAGATGGAGGAGGAGGAGAAGAAGAAGAGGAAGAAGAAGAAAAAGAAGAAGAAGAATGAGAAGAAGCAGAAGAAGAAAGAAAATATGAAGAAGAAGTAGAAAAAGAAAGAAGAATTAGAAGAATAAAAGAAGAAGAAGAAAAAGTAGAGGAGGAGGGGGATGAAAAGGAAGAGGAAGGGGAAGAAAAAGAAGAACAAGAAGAAGTAGAAGAAGAAGAAGAAGAAGAAGAAAACAAGGAAGAAGAAGAACAAAACAAAGAAGAAAAAGAAGGAGAAAAAGAGGAAGTAGTAGCAGAAGAAGAAGAAGATGATGACGATGAAGAAAAAGAAGAAAAAGAAGAAGAATATGTAAGAGATTAAGAAGAGGAAGAAGAAGAAGAACAAGAACAAGAAGAAGAACAAGATGATTATGAAGAAGATGATGATGATGATGATGAAGTAGTAAAGGGAGAGGAAGAGGAAGAGGAGGAAGAAGAAGAAGAAGAAGAAAGAGAAGAACAAGAAGAAGAGGAAGAGGAAACAGAAGAGCAAGAAAAGAAGAAGAAGAAGAAAAAGAAAAAGTTGAAGAAGAAGAAGAAGAAGAGGATGAAGAAGAAGAAGAAGAAGAAGAAGAGAAAGAGGAAGAGAAAGAGGAAGAAAAAGAAGAAGAAGAAGAAGAAAAGGAAGAAGAAGAAGAAGAAGACGAACAAGAAGAACAAGAAGTTGAAGATGAAGAAGAAGAGAGAGATGAAGAGGACAAGGAAGAAGAAGAAGAAAAAGAAGAAGAAGAAGAAGATCATGATGTAGAAGAAGAAGAAGTAGAAGAAGAACAAGAAGAAGAAGAAGAAGTAGAAGAAGATGGAGAGGGAGAAGAAGAAAAAGTAGTAGTAGTAATAGAAGAAGAAGAAGAAGAAGAATAAGAGAAGAAGAAGAGGAAGAAGAAGTAGAAAAAGAAAAAGAAGAAGAAGAAGTAGAAGAAGAAGAAGAAGGAGAAGAAGAAGAAGATGAAGAAGATGAGGAAGAAGAAAAAGAAGTACAAGTGGAAGAAGAAGAAGATAAAGAAGAAGAAGGACAAGAAGAGAAGAAGAAGAAGAATATGAAAAAGAAGAAGAAGAAAACGAAAGAGTTGGAGGAAGAGGAGGAGGAGAAGACGAAGAAGAAGAGAAGAAGAAGAAGAAGAAGAAGAAGAGGGAGAAGAAGAAGAAGAAGAACGGGAAAGTGCAGAAGAAGAAGTAGAACATCAAGAAGAAGAAGGAGAAGAAGAAGAACATGAGAAGAAGGAGAAGAGGAAGAAGAAGAAGAATAAGAAGAAGAGGGAGAAGAAGAAAAAGAAGAAGAAAAAGAAGAAGAATAAGAAGAAGAAGAGATCAAGAGGAAGAGGAAGAAGAAGAAGAACCTTAAGAAGAAGAAGTAGAAGAAGAAGAATAAGAAGAGGAAGAAGAAGAAGAAGAAGAAGAAGAGGAAGAAGAAGAAGAAGTGGAAGAAGAGGAGGGAGAAGAAGAAGAAGAAGAAGAAGAAGAAAAAGAACAAAAAGAGAAGAAGAAGAAGAAGAAGTATAAGTAGAAGAAGAAGAAGGAAAAGCTGCAGGAGGAGGAAGACGAGAAGAAGAAGAAAAAGAAGAAGAGAAGAAGATGAAGAAGAATATGAAAAAGAGGAAGAAGAAAAAGAAAGTGAAGATGAAGAAGGAGGCAGAGGAGGAGAAGGAGAAGAAGAAGAAGAAGAAGGAGAACAAGAAGAACAGGAGGAGAAGAAGAAGAAGAAGAAGAAAAAGAAGATGAAGAAGAGGAAGAGAAAGATGTAGAAAAAGAAGAACAAGAGGAAGAAGAAGAATAAGAAGAGATGATGAGGAAGAGGAGGAAGAAGAAGAAGAAGAAGAAGAAGAAGGTGAAGAAGAGAAGGAAGACGTAGAAGAAGAAGAAGAAGAAAAATAAGCATAAGAAGAAGAAGAAAAAGAAGAAGAAAAAGAAAAAGAAGAAGAAGAAGAAGAACATGAAGATGAAGAATATGTTGAAGTAAATGGTCAAGGAGAAGGGTAAGAAGAAGAAGAAGAAGAAGAAGACAAAGAAGATGAAGTTGAAAAAGAGTTAGTAGAACAAGTAGAAGAAGATGTAGTAGTAACAAAAGAAGAAAAAGAACACAAAGAAGTAGAAGCAGAAGAAGATGATGATGAAGAAGAAGCAGAAGGAGATAGGGAAGAAGAAGAAGAAGAAGAAGAAGAAAAAGAAGAAGTAGAAGAAGAGGAAGCAGAACAAGAAGAAGAAGATGTAGTAGTAGTAGTAGAAGTAGAAAAAGAAGAAGATGTTGATACTAAAGAGGAAGAAGAGGAAGAGGAAGAGGAAAAGGAACAGGAACAGGAAGAGGACGTGGAAGTAGAAGTAGTAGTACAAGAAGAAGAAGTCGAAGAAGAAGAAGATGTAGTAGTAGAAGAAGAAGAAGAAGAAAAAGTAGAGAAAAAGAATCAAAAGAAGAAGAAGAAGAAGATGAAGAAGAAAAAGTAGCAGAAGAAGAAGAAGTAGTAGAAGACGAAGTTGGAGAAGGAGAAGAAGAAGAAGTAGAGAAGAAGAAGAAGAAGACGAACTAGAAGAAGATGTCGAAGAAGAAGAAGAAGAAGAAAAAGAAGGAAAAAAAAGGAGGAAGAAGAAGGAGGAAAAGAAGAAGAAGAAGAAGGAGAAAAAGGAAGAGGAGGAGGAAGAAGAAGAAGAAGAAGAAGGAGATGAAGATGAAAAGGAAGAAGAAGAA
>JAIUJO010000790.1:212500-215000 GCA_023846275.1 Vanilla planifolia
GAAGAAGAAGAGGCAAAAGAAGAAGAAGTGGCAGAAGAGGAAGAAGAAGAAGAAGTAGAAGAAAAGACGAGAAGAAGACGAATGAAGGCAAGGAGAAGGAGGAGGAGAGGAGGAGGAGGAGGAGAAGAAGAAGATGAAGAAGAAGAAGAAGAAAAAGGAAGAGAACAAGAAGATCAAGAAGGAGGAGTAGAAGAAGAAGAAGAAGAAAAAGAAGAAGAATAAGGGGCAGTAGAAGAAGAGAAGAAGAAGAACGAGAAGATGTAGTAGAAGAAGAAAAAACTTAAGAAGAAGAAGAAGAAGAATAAGAAAATAATGAAGAAGAAGAAGAAGATGTGGAGGAAAAGGAAGAGGAAGGGGAAGAAAAAGAAGAAGAAGAAGAAGAAGCAAAAGAAGAAGAAGAAGAAGAAGAAGAAGAAGAAATAGAAGAGAAAGAGGAAGAAGAAGAAGAAGAAAAAAAAGATGGAAAAGAAGAAGAAAAAGAAGATGAAGTAGAAGAAAAAAAAGATGAAGATGATGATGATGATGATGAAAAAGAAGAAGAAGAAGAAGATGTAGTAGAAAAAGCAGAAGAAGAAGAAGAAGAAGAAGAAGAGAAGAAGAAGATGATGAAGAAGAAGAAGAAGATGAAAAAGAAGATGAAGAAGAAGAAGAAGAGGAAGAAGAAAAAGAAGAAGAAGAAGAAGAAGAAGAATATGAAGAACAAGAAGAAGAAAGGGAAGAAGGAGAAGAAGGAGAAGAAGAATAAGAAGAAGAAGAGGAGGAAGAGGAAAAGGAAGAAGAAGAGCAGAAGAAGGAGAACAAGAAGAAGAAGAAGAGGAGAAGAAGAAGAAGAAGAAGAGGAAGAAGAAGAAGAAGGTGGTGGAGGAGGATGGGGAAGAGGAAGAGGAGGAGGAGAAGAAGACGAAGAACAAAAAAAAAAGACGAAGAAGAATAGGCTTAAAAAGAAGAATAGGCTTAAGGAGGAGAAGAAGAAGAAAAACAAGAAGAAGATGTGGAAAAAGAAGAAGAAGAAGAAGAAGAAGAAGAGGAAGAGGAAAAAGAAGAAGAAGAAGAAGAAGTAGAAGTAGAAGAAGAAGATGATGAAGAAGAAGAAGAAGAAGAAGTAGAAGAAGAAGTATAAGATGATGAAGAAGTAGAGAATGAAAAAGAAGAGGAAGAGGAAGATGATGAAGAAGAAGAAGAAGAAAAAGAGGAAGAGGAAAATAAAGAAGGAAAAGAAGAAGAAAAAGAAGAAGAAGAATAAGAAGAAGAAGAGAAAGAAGAAGGAGAAGAAGAAGAAAAAGATGAAAAAGAAGTATAAGAAGAAGAAGATGAAGAAGAGGAAGAGGAGGATGTAGAGGAAGAGGAAAGGGTACAACAAGAAGAAAAAGAAGAAGAAGAAGAAGAAAAAGAAGAAGTAGAAGAAGAAGAAGAGAAAGAAAAAGAATAAGTAGAAGAACAAGAACAAGAAGATGAAGAAGAAGACAAAAAAGAAGAAAAAGATGGAGAAAAAGAAGAAGAAGAAGAACTAGTAGTAGTAGTAGAGAAGAAGAAGAAGAAGAAGAATAAGAGAAGAAGAAGAAGAACAAGAAGAAAAATAAGAAGAAAAAGAAGAAGAAGAAGAAGAACAACAAAAGGAGGAGGAAGAAGAAAAGGAGTAGAAGTCGTAGAAGAGCAGGAAGAAGATGAAGAAGATGATGAAGAAGAAGTAGAAGAAGAAGTAGAAGAAGAAGGAAGAGAAAGAGAAGGAAGAGGAAGAGGAGGAGAAGAAGAAGAAGAAGAAGAGAAGAAGAAGAATAAGAAGAAGAAGAAGAAGAAGAAGAAGAATAAGAAGAAGGTGAAGGAGAAGAAGAAGAAGGAGGAGGAGGAGAAGAAGAAAATGAAGTAGAAGAAGAAAGAGAAGTAGAAGAACAGAAGGAGAAGAAAAAGAAGAAGAAGACGAAGAACAAGAAGAGGAAGAATAAGCAAAAGAAGAAGAGATATAGAGGAATAGGAAGAAGAGGAAGAAGTAGAAGAAAAAGATGAAGAAGAGAGACAAGAAGAAGGAGAAGTAGAAGAAGAAGATGAGAAAGAAAAAGAAGAAGAAGAGGAAGAAGAAGAAAAAGAAAAAGAAGATGAAGAAGAAGATGAAGAAGAAACAAAAGAAGAAGAAGAAGAAGAAGAAGAAGAAGAAGAAGAAAAAGAAGAAGAGGAAGAGGAAGAGGAAAATGAGGAAGAACAAGAAAAAGAAGAAGAAGAAGAAGAAGTAGTACAAGAAGTAGACAAATAAGAAGAAGAAGAAGAACAAGAAGAAATAATAGTAGTAAAAGAAGAGGATGAAGAAGAAGAATTAGAATTAGAAGAAGAAGGAGTAGAGGAAGGAGAAGGAGAAGAAGAATAAGAGGAGAAGAAGAAGAAGAAGAAGAAGAAGAAGAAGAAGAAGAAGAAGAAGAAGACGAAGAAGAAGAAGAATAAGAGAAAGACAAAGAAGAAGAAGAAGAAAAAGAAGAAGAAGAAGAAGAAGAAGAAGAGGAAGAGTAGT
>JAIUJO010000790.1:217500-225000 GCA_023846275.1 Vanilla planifolia
GAAAAAGAAGAAGAAGAGGAAGATGATGATGATGATGAAGTACAAGGAAAAGAATGAGCAGGACGAGAAAGAGGAGAAGAAGAGAAGTAGAGAAGAAGAATAAGAAGATGGAGAAGGAGAAGAAGAAGGAGGTGGCGAAGGAAGAGACAAAGACGAAGAAGAAGGAAAAGTACAAGAAGGGAAGAAGGAGAAGAAGAGGAAAAGAAGAGGAAGAATTAGAAAAAAGAACAAAAGGAGGGAGAAGAAGAAGAAAAAGAAGAGATGATGAGGAAGAGACGAAGAAGAAGAAGAAGAAGAAGAAGAAGATGAAGGAGAAGAAGAAGGAGAAGGAGAAGAAGAAGAAGAAGAAGAAGAAGAAGAAGAAGAAGAAGAATAAGAAGAGGAAGAAGAAGAAGAAGAAGAAGAAGAAGAGGAAGAAGAAGAAGAAGTGGAAGAAGAGGAGGGAGAAGAAGAAGAAGAAGAAGAAGACAAAGAACAAAAAGAGAAGAAGAAGAACAAGAAGAAGAAGTATAAGTAGAAGAAGAAGAAGGAAAAGCTGCAGGAGGAGGAAGACGAGAAGAAGAAGAAAAAGAAGAAGAGAAGAAGATGAAGAAGAATATGAAAAGAGGAAGAAGAAAAAGAAAGTGAAGATGAAAAAGGAGGAGGAGGAGGAGAAGAAGGAGAAGAAGAAGAAGAAGAAGGAGAACAAGAAGAACAGGAGGAGAAGAAGAAGAAGAAGAAGAAGAAAAAGTAGATGAAGAAGAGGAAGAGAAAGATGTAGAAAAAGAAGAACAAGAAGAGATGATGAGGAAGAGGGAGGAAGAAGAAGAAGAAGAAAAAGAAGGGTGAAGAAGAGAAGAAAGACGTAGAAGAAGAAGAAGATGAAGAAGTAGAAGAAAAATGAGTATAAGAAGAAGAAGAAAAAGAAGAAGAGGAAGAAGAAGAAGAGCAAGAAGAAGAAGAAGAACATGAAGATGAAGAAGATGTTGAAGAAAATGGTCAAGGAGAAGGGTAAGAAGAAGAAGAAGAAGAAGAAGAAGAAGACAAAGAAGATGAAGTAGAAAAAGATGTGAGTTAGAACAAGTAGAAGAAGATGTAGTAGTAGTAGAAGAAGAAAAGAAACACAAAGAAGTAGAAGCAGATGAAGAAGAAGAAGGAGAAGGAGAAAGGGAAGAAGAAGAAGAAAAAGAAGAAGTAGAAGAGGAGGAAGCAGATCAAGAAGAAGAAGATGTAGTAGTAGTAGTAGTAGAAAAAGAAGAAGATGTTGATACTAAGAGGAAGAAGAGGAAGAGAAAGAGGAAGAGGAAGGAGAAGAGGAAGAGGAAGTGGAAGAAGAAGTAGCAGTACAAGAAGAAGAAGTAGAAGAAGAAGAAGAATGAAAAAGAGGAGAAAAAGAATCAGAAGAAGAAGAAGAAGATGAAGAAGAAAAAGTAGCACAAGAAGAAGAAGTAGTAGAAGACGAAGTTGGAGAAGGAGAAGAAGAAGAAGAAGAAGATGAAGAAGAAGAAGAAGAAGAAGAAGGAGAAGAGAAAGAAAACCTAGAAGAAGAAGAAGAAGAAGAAGAAGAAAATGAAGTAGGAGGGAAAAAGAAGAGAAGAACAAGAAGAAGGAGAAGTAGAAGAAAATTAAGTAGAGGAAGAAGAAGAAGAAGAAGAAGAAGAAGAGGAAGAGGAAGAGGAGGAGGAAGAAGAAGAAAAAGAAGAGAAGAAGAAGAAGATGACGAAGAAGAAGGAGAAGAAGGGGAAGAAGTAAAAGAAGAAATTGAAAAAGAAGAAGAAACAAAGAAGAAGAAGATGAAGAAGATGAAGAAGAAGAAGAAAAAAGAAGAAGAAATAGAAAAGATAGGGACGAGAACCATAGGAGAAGAAAAAGAAGAAGAAGAAGAAAAGGAGAAGAGAGAAGAAGAAGAAGAGCAAGAAGAGTAGAAGTAGTAGAACAAGAAGTTGAGAAGAAGAAGACGAAGAAGAATGAGGAGGAGGAGGAGGAGAAAGAGGAGAAGAAGGAGAAGAAGAAGAAGAAGAAGAAAAAGGAGGAGAATAAGAAGAAGAAAGAGGAGTGGGAGGAGAAGAAGAAGAAGAAGAATAAGAAAGGGAAGAAGAAGAAGAGAAGTAGAAGAAGGAGAAAGAAGTAGTAGAAGTAAAAAAAACAATAAGAAGAAGTAAAAAATCAAGAAGAAGAAGAAGACAAAGAAGAAAAGTAGTAGAAGAAGAAGAAGTAGAAGAGGGAGGAAAAGGAAGAGGAAGAGGAAGAGGAAGAAAAAGAAGAAGAAGAATTAGAAGAAGAAGAAAAAGAGGAAGAGAAGAAGAAGAAGAAAAAAAAGAAGAGAAAGAAGAAGAAAAAGAGGAAGAAGTAGAAGAACAAGAAGACGAAAATTATGATGATGAAGAAAAAGGAGATAAGGAAGAAGAAGATGTGTAGAAAATGAAGAAGAAGAAGAAGAAAAAGATGATGATGAAGAAGAAGAAGAAGAAGAAGAGGAAGAGGAAGTGGAAGAGGAGGAGGAAGAAGAAGAAGAAGAATAAGAATAAGAATAAGAAGGGAAGATGAAGAAGATGAAGAAGAAGAAAAAGGGGAAGAGGATGAGGAAGAGGAAAAAGAAGAAGAAGAGCAGAATAAGGAGAAGGAGAAGGAGAAGAAGAAGAGAAGAAGCAGAAGAAGAAGTAGAAGAAGAAGAAGGAGGAGGAGGAGGAGGGGGAGAGGAGGAGGAGGAGAAGAAGAAGAAGAAGGAGGCAGAGAGGAAGAAGAGAAGAAGAAGTAGTAGAAAAAAAAAGATGAAGAAGAAAGAGAAGATAGAGGAGGTGGAGTAAGAGGAGGAGAAGAAGCTGAAGGAGAAGAAGAAGAAGAGAAGAAGAGAAGAAGAAGAACTAAAAGAAGCTGTGGAAAAAGAAGAGGCAGAAGAAAAAAGAAGGAGAAAAAGAAGAAGAAGAAGAAAAAAGGAGAAGAAGAAGAAGAAAAAGAAGAATAAGTGAAGGAAAAGGAAGAAGAAGAAGAAGAAGAAGGTAGACTAAGAAGAAGAAGAAGAAGAAGAAGAAGAAGATGGATGAAAAGAAAAGGAAGAAGAAGATGAAGAAGAAGAAGAAGAGAAAGAGGAAGTTGAAGAGGAAGATGAAGAAAAAGAAGTAGAAAAAGAAGGAGAAGCACAA
The DNA here is from genome assembly GCA_023846275.1 of Vanilla planifolia. Lineage (NCBI taxonomy): Eukaryota > Viridiplantae > Streptophyta > Magnoliopsida > Asparagales > Orchidaceae > Vanilla > Vanilla planifolia. The sequence continues at coordinate 220,623 of JAIUJO010000790.1, forward strand.
GAAGAAGTAGAAGAAAAAGAAGAAGGAGAAGAAGTAAAAGAAGGTGAAGAAGAAGAACAAGATGAAGAAGATGAAGAAGAAGAGAGGAAGAGGAAGAAGATGTAGTAGAAGAAGAAGAAGAAGAAAAAGATCAAGAAGAAGAACAAGAAGAAGAAGAAGATGAAGAAGAAAAAAAAGAGGAAAAAGAACAAGAAGAAGAAGATGGAGAAGAGGAAGAAGAAGGAAAACTAGTAGAACTAGAAGAAGAAGAAGAAGAATAAAAGGAGAAGAAGAAGAAGAAGAAGAAGAAGAAGAAGAGGGAAGAAGAGAGAAGAAGAAGAAGAAGAAAAGGAATAAGAAAAAGACGAAGTGGAAGAAGAGGAGGAAGAAGAAGAAGATAGAGAAGAAGAAGAAGATGAAGAAGAACAAGAAGAAAAAGATGGAGATGGAGAAGAAAAAGAAGAAGGAGGAGGTGGAGCAGGAGAAGAAGAAGAACAAGTGCAAGAAGAAGGAGAAGTAGAAGAAGAGAAGGAGAAGAAAAAGAAGAAGAAGACGAAGAAGAGGACGAGGAAGAAGAGGAAGAGGAAGAGGAAACGGAAGAAGAAGAAGAAGAAAAAGAAGAATAACAATAATAATAATAATAATAATAAGAAAAAGAAAAAGAAAAAGAAGGAGAACAAGAAGAAGAAGAAGAAGAAGAAAAAGAATTAGAAGAAGAAGATGAAGAAGGAGAAGAAGGAGGAGGAGAAGAATAAGAGAAGAAGAGGAGGAAGAAGAAGAAGAAGAAGAGAGAAAAAGAAGAAGAAGAAGAAGAAAAAGAACAAGAAGAAAAAGAAGAAGAAGAAGAAGTGGAAGAAGAGGAGGAAGAAGAGGAAGATGAAGAGAAAAATGGAGTAGAAGAAGACGAAGAAGAAGGAGAAGAAAAAGAGAAGAGGAAGGGAAAGATGAAAAGGAAGAAGACGAAGAAAGAGAAAGAGGAGAAGATCAAGGGGAAGAAGAAGAAGAAGAATAGGAACAATAAAGAGGAGAGGAAGAAGAGGAAGAAGAAGAAGAAAAAGAAGAAGAAGAAGAAGAAGAAGATGATGATGATTATGAAGAATGATAAGAGGAAGAAGAAGAAGAAGAAGAAGAACAAGAAGAAGATGTCGAAGCAGAACAAGAAGAAGAAAAAGAAGAAGAAGAATAAGAAGAAGAAGAATAAGAAGAAGAAGAATAAGAAGAAGAAGGAGAAGAAGAAGAGGAGGAGGAAGAGGAAAAGGAAGAAGAAGAAGAAGAACAAAACTATGATGATGGTGCAGAAGAAGAAGAAGAAGATGATGATGATGAAGAAGAAGAGGAAGTGGAGTAAGAAGAAGAAGAAGAAGAAAAAGAAGAAGATTACGAAGAAGACGAAAAGGAAGAACCTGAAGAAGAAGATGAAGAAGAAGAAGAGGCAGAGGAATTAGAAAAGGAAAAGGAAGAAGAAGAGGAAGAAAAAGAAGAAGATGATGAAGAAAAAGGTTAAGAAGAAGAAAAAGAAGATGAAGAAGAATGAGATGAAGAAGAAGAAAAAGAATAAGTAGAAAGAAGAAGAAGAAGAAGAAGAAGAAGAAGATGACGGAGAAGAAGAAGAAGAAGAAGAAGAAGAAGTAGTTGAAGATAAAGAAGAAGAAGAGGTAGCAGAAGAAGAATAAGAGGAATAAGAAGAATAAGAATTAGAAGAATAAGAAGAAGAACAACCAGTAGAAAAAGAAAGAGAAGAAGAATAAGAGAAGAAGCTGAAGAAGATGAAAAAGAAGAATGAAGAAGAAGGAAAAGAAGAAGCAGAAGAAGAAGAGCAAGAAGAGGAAGAAGATGCTGGAGAAGAAGAAGAAGAAGAATGAAAGAAGAAGTAGAAGAGGAAGAAGCGGCGGAGGAGGAAGAAGAAGAAGAAGATGATGAAGAAGAACAAGAAGAACAAGAAGAGAAGAAGAAGAAGAAGAAGAAGAACTAGAAGAAAAAGAAAAAGAAGAAGAAGAATGAAAAGAATTAGGAGGAGGAAAAGGAGAAGAAGAAGAAGAGGAAGAAGAGAAGAAGAAGAAGAAGAAGAAGTAGGAGAAGTAGAAGCAGAAGAAGGAGGAGGACGAGGAGCAGGAGAAGAGGAAGAAGGAGAAGAAGAAGAAGAAGAGAAGAAGGAGAAGAAGGAGAAGAAGAAGAAGATGAGAAAGAAGAACAAAAAGAAGAAGAAGAGGGAGAGGAAGAAGAAGAAAAAGAGTTCAAGAGGAAGGGGAAGAAGAAGAAGAAGAAGAAGAAGAAGGAGAAGAAGAAGAAGAAGAAGAAGAAAAAGAAGAAGATGAAGAAGAAGAAGAAGAAGAATAGGAAGAAGAAGAAGAAGAAGAAGAAGAAGAAGATGAATATAATCATGACGATGATGATGAAAAAGGAGAAGAAGAAGAAGAATATGAAGGACAAGAAGAGCAAGAGGAAGATAAAGAAGAAGATGAAGAAGAAATAGAAGAAGAAGAAGAAGAAGGTAAAGAAGAAGAAAAAGAAGAAGAAGAAGAAGAAGCAGAGGAAGATGAAGAGGAAGAGGAAGAGGAAGAAGAAGAAGAAGTATAAGAAGAAGAAGAAGAAGAAGAAGACGGAGAAGAAGAGAAAGAGGTACAAGTAGTAGTCGTAGTAGAAGAAGAAGAAGTAGCAGTAGAAAAATAAGAAGAAGAAGTAGAAGAATTAGAAGAAGGAGGAGGAGGAGAAGATGAAGAAAAAGAAGGAGAAGAAAAAAAAAGAAGGAGAAGAAGAATAAGAGAAGAAGAAGAAGAAGAAGAGGAATAAGAATAGGAAGAGGAAGAGAAGGAAGGAGAAGGAGAAGGAGAAGAAAAGAAGGAGAAGAAGATGAAGAAGAAGAAGAAGGGGAAGAAGAGGAAGAGGAAGAGATGAAAAGGAAGGGGAAGAATAGGAAGTAGAAGAAGAAAAAGAAGGAGAAGGAGGAGGTGGAGGAGAAGAAGAAGAACAATAACAAGAAGAAGAATAAGAACAAAAAGAAGAAGAAGGAGAAAAGGAAGAAGAAGTGGAAGAAGAAGAATAAGAAGAATAAGAATAAAAATCAGAAGAAGAATAAGAAGAAGAAGAAGATGAAAATGTAGAAAAAGAAGAAGATGACGAGGAAGAAGAAGAAGAAGAGGAAGAGGAAGAGGAGGGAGAAGAAGAAGAGAAGGAGAGAATGAAGAGGAAGAAGAAGAAGAGGAAGAAAAACAAAAAGAAGAAGAAGAGGAGGAAGAAGAACTAGAAGAAGAGATGAAGAGGAAGAAGAAGAAAAAGAAGAAGAAGAGGAGGAAGAAGAAGTAGAAGAAGAGATGAAGAGGAAGAAGAAGAAGAAGAGGAAGAAGTAGTAGAAGAAGAAGAAGGAATAGAAGAAGAAGAAGAAGAAGAAGATGATGATGATGAAAAGTAGTAGAAGAAGAAGAAGAAGAAGAAACAGAAGCAGAAGAAGTTTAAGAAGAAAAAGAAGAAGAAGAAGAAAAAGAAAATGAAGAAGATGATAATGATGATGATGATGATGATGATGATGAAGAAGAAGAATATGAAGAAGGAGAGAAAGGGTAAGATAAAGAAGAAGATGAAGAAGAAGATGAAGAAGAAGAAAACAAGAAGAAGAAGAAGAAGAAAAAGAGGTAGAGGAAGAGGAAGATGATAATGAAGAAGAAGAAGAATTTGAAGACGACGAAGAAGAAGAAGTTGATGAAGAAGAACAAGAAAAGGAAGAAGGAGAAGAACAAGCAGAAGAAGAATGACAAGAAGAAGAAGAAGAAGAAGGGATGAAAAAGAAGAAAAGAAGAAGAAGAAGAAGAAGAAGAAGAAGAAAAAGTAGTAGAAGAAGAAGATGGAAAAGTAGAAGAAGAAGAAGAAGAAGAAGAGAAAGAAGAGGAGCAAGAAGAAGAAGAAGATGATGAAGAAGAACAAAAAGGAAAGAAGAAGAAGAGGAAGGAAAAGATGGAGTAGGAGGAGGAAGACGAGAAGAAGAAGTAAAAGGAGGAGAAGAAAAGAAGAAGAAGAAGAAGAAGAAGAAGAAGAAGAAGAAGAGAAGAAGAAGAAGGGGAAAGAAAAGATGAAGATGGAGTGGGAGGAGGGGGAGGAGAAGAAGGAAAAGTGGAAGAATAAGAAGAAGAAGAAGAAGAATGGAAGGAGGAGGAGATGAAGACCAAGAAGAAGAAGAAGAAGAAGAAGAAGAAGAGCAAGAAGAAAAAGAAGTGGAAGAAGGAGAAGTAGAAGAGTTGAAGAGAAGGAGAAGGAGGTAGAAGAAGAAGAAGAAGAAGAAGAAGGAGAAGAAGAAGAAGAAGTGGAAGGAGAAGAAGAAGAAGAATAATAATAAGAAGAAGCAGAACAAGAACAAGATGACGATGATGATGATAATGTTCAAGAAGAAGAAGAAGAAGAAGATGAA
>JAIUJO010000790.1:227500-230000 GCA_023846275.1 Vanilla planifolia
GAAGAAAGAGGAGGGGGAGGAGAAGAAGGAGAAGAAGAATAAGAAAGGGAAGAAGAAGAAGAGAAGAAGAAGAAGGAGAAGTAGTAGAAGTAGAAATACAATAAGAAGAAGTAGAAAATCAAGAAGAAGAAGAAGAAGACGAAGAGGAAAATGTAGTAGAAGAAGAAGAAGTAGAAGAGGAGGAAAAGGAAGTGGAAGAGGAAGAAAAAGAAGAAGAAGAAGAATTAGAAGAAGAAGAAAAAGAGGAAGAGAAAGAAGAAGAAGAAGAAAAAGAAGAAGAGAAAGAAGAAGAAAAAGAGGAAGAAGTAGAAGAACAAGAAGACGAAAATGATGATGATGAAGAAAAAGGAGATAAAGAAGTAGAAGATGTAGTAGAAAATGAAGAAGAAGAAGAAGAAAAAGATGATGATGGTGAAGAAGAAGAAGAAGAAGTAGAAGAAGAAGAAGAGGAAGTGGAAGAGGAGGAAGAAGAAGAAGAATAAGAATAAGAATAAGAAAGGGAAGATGAAGAAGATGAAGAAGATGAATAAGGGGAAAAGGTAGAGGAAGTGGAAAAATAAGATGAAGAGCAGAACAAGGAGATGGAGAAGGAGAAGAAGAAGAGAAGAAGCAGAAGAAGAAGTAGAAGAAGAAGGAGGAGGAGGAGGAGGAGGGGGAGGAGGAGGAGTAGGAGAAGAAGAAGGAGGCAGAGAGGAAGAAGAAGAAGAAGTAGAAGAAAAAAAGATGAAGAAGAAAGAGAAGATAGAGAAGGTGGAGGAGTAGGAGGAGGAGAAGAAGCTGAAGGAGAAGAAGGAGAAGAGAAGAAGAAGAAGAAGAAGAAGTAAAAGAAGCTGTGGAAAAAGAAGAGGTTGAAGAAAAAAAAAGGAGAAAAAGAAGAAGAAGAAGAAGGAGAAGAAGAAGAAGGAAAAGAAGAGGAAGTGGAGGAAAAGGAAAAAGAAGAAGAACAAGAAGAAGAAGAAGTAGACTAAGAAGAAGGAGAAGAAGAAGAAGAAGAAGAAGAGGATGAAAAGAAAAGGAAGTGGAAGATGAAGAAGAAGAAGAAGAGAAAGGGGAAGTAGAAGAGGAAGATGAAGAAAAAGAAGTAGAAAAAGAAGGAGAAGCACAAGAAGGCGAAGAAGAAAAAGAAGGAGAAGAAGAAAAGAAGATGAAGAAGAAGAACAAGAAGAAGAAGATGAAGAAGAGGAAGAGGAAGAGGAAGAAGAAGGAGAAGAAGAAGAAGAACAAGAAGAAGAAGAAGATGAAGAAGAAGAAAAAGTGGAAAAAGAACAAGAAGAAGAAGAAGATGGAGAAGAGGAAGAAGAAGGAAAACTATTAGAATTAGAAGAAGAAGAAGAATAATAATAGGAGAAGAAGAAGAAGAAGAAGAAGAAGAAGAGGAAGAAGAAGAAGAACAAGAAGAAGAAGAAGAAGAGGAATAAGAAAAAGAAGTTGAAGTGGAAGAAGAGGAGGAAGAAGAACAAGATAGAGAAGAAGAAGAAGATGAGTTCTTATGATAAGAGGAAGAAGAAGAAGAAGAAGAAGAACAAGAAGAAAATGTCGAAGAAGAACAAGAAGAAGAAAAAGAAGAAGAAGAATAAGAAGAAGAAGAATAAGATGAAGAAGAATAAGATGAAGAAGAAGAAGAAAAAGGAGAAGAAGAAGAAGAGGAGGAAGAGGAAAAGGAAGAAGAAGAAGAAGAAGAACAGGATTATGATGATGGTGAAGAAGAAGAAGAAGAAGAAGAAGATGATGATGAAGAAGAAGAGGAAGTGGAGTAAGAAGAAGAAGAAGAAGAAAAAGAAGAACACTAAGAAGAAGATGAAAAGGAAGAACCTGAAGAAGAAGATGAAGAAGAAGAAGAGGAGGAAGAAGAAGAAGATGATGAAGAAAAAGATTAAGAAGAAGAAGAAGAAGAAGAATAATGAGATGAGGAAGAAGAAAAAGAATAAGTAGAAAGAAGAAGAAGAAGAAGAAGTAGAAGATGATGATGGAGAACAAGAACAAGAAGAAGAAGAAGTAGTAGTTGAAGATAAAGAAGAAGAAGAAGTAGCAAAAGAAGAATAAGAGGAATAAGAAGAATAAGAATTAGAAGAAGAAGAACAACAACAACCAGTAGAAAAAGAAAGAGAAGAAGAATAAGAGAAGAAGTAGAAGAAGATGATGAAGAAGAAGAAGAAGAAGGAAAAGAAGAAGCAGAAGAAGAAGAACAAGAAGAGGAAGAAGAAGTTGGAGAAGAAGAAGAAGAATGAAAGGAGTAGAAGAGGAAGAAGCAGAGGAGGAGGAAGAAGAAGAAGATGATGATGAAGAAGAACAAGAAGAACAAGAAGAGAAGAAGAAGAAGAAGAAGAAGAAGAAGAAGAAGAATGAAAAGAATTAGGAGGAGGAAAAGGAGAAGAAGAAGAGGAGGAAGAAGGGAAGAAGAATAAGAAGAAGAAGAAGAAGTAGGAGAAGTAGAAGCAGAAGAAGGAGGAGGAGGATGAGTAGCACGAGAAGAAGAAGAAGGAGAAGAAGAAGAAGAAGA
>JAIUJO010000790.1:235000-236451 GCA_023846275.1 Vanilla planifolia
AGAAGAACGAGGCAGAGAGGAAGAAGAAGAAGAAGAAGTTGAAGAAAAAAAATAAAGAAGAATGAGAAGATAGAGAAGGTAGCGCAGTAGGAGGAGGAGAAGAAGATGAAGGAGAAGAAGAAGAAGAGAAGAAGAAGAAGAAAAAGAACTAAAAGAAGCTGTGGAAAAAGAAGAGGTGGAACAAAAAGAAGGAGAAAAAGAAGAAGAAGAAGAAGAAGGAGAAGAAGAAGAAGGAAAAGAAGAGGAAGTGGAGGAAAAGGAAAAAGGAGAAGAAAAAGAAGAAGAAGAAGTACACTAAGAAGAAAGAGAAGAAGAAGAAGAAGAAGAAGAGGATGAAAAGAAAAGGAAGCAGAAGATGAAGAAGAAGAAGAAGAAGAAGAGAAAGAGGAAGTAGAAGAGGAAGATGACGAAAAAGAAGTAGAAAAAGAAGGAGAAGCACAAGAAGATGAAGAAGAAAAAGAAGAAGGAGAAGAAGTAGAAGAAGATGAAGAAGAAGAACAAGAAGAAGAAGATGAAGAAGAGGAAGAGGAAGAGGAAGGAGAAGAAGAAGAAGAAGAAGAAGAAGAAGAAGAAGAAAAAGATCAAGAAGAAGAACAAGAAGAAGAAGAAGATGAAGAAGAAGAAAAAGAGGAAAATGAACAAGAAGAAGAAGAAGATGGAGAAGAGGAAAAAGGAAAACTAGTAGAATTAGAAGAAGAAGAAGAAGAAGAAGATGAAGAAGAGGAAGAAGAAGAAGAAGAAGAAGAAGAAGAGGAATAAGAAAAAGAAGTAGAAGTGGAAGAAGAGGAGGAAGAAGAAGATGACAGAGAAGAAGAAGAAGATGAAGAAGAAGAAGAAGATGGAGATGGAGAAGAAAAAGAAGAATGAGGAGGAGGAGCAGGAGAAGAAGAAGAACAAGAGAAAGAAGAAGGAGAAGTGGATGAAGAGAAGGAGAAGAAAAAGAAGAAGAAGACGAAGAAGAGGAAGAGGAAGAAGAAGAAGAAGAAGAGGAAGAGGAAGAGGAAACAGAAGAAGAAGAAGAAGAAGAAGAAAAATGACAATAATAACAATAATAATAAGAAAAAGAAAAAAAAAAGAAGGAGAACAACAAGAAGAAGAAGAAGAATAAGAATTAGAAGAAGAAGATGAAGTAGGAGAAGAAGGAGGAGGAGAAGAATAAGACAAGAAGAAGAAGAAGAAGAAGATGAAGAAGAAGAGAAAGAAAAAGAAGAAGAAGAAGAAGAAAAAGAACAAGAAGAAAAAGAAGAAGAAGAAGAAGAAGGGGAAGAAGAGGAGGAGGAAAAAGAGGAAGATGAAATGGAAAAAGGAGAAAAAGACGCAGAAGAAGTAGAAGAAAAAGAAGAAGAGGAAGGGAAAGATGAAAAGGAAGAAGGCGAAGAAAGAAAAAGAGGAGAAGAATAAGGGGAAGAAGAAGAAGAAGAATAAGAACAATAAAGAGGAGAGGAAGAAGA
>JAIUJO010001300.1:0-2500 GCA_023846275.1 Vanilla planifolia
CTTCTACATCATTATCATCATCATCATCGTCATCGTCATCATCATCTTCTTCTTCTTCATCTATTTCTTCTTTTTTTTCTTCTTCTTCTTCTTCTTCACCTTCTTTTTCTTCAACTCCTTCTTCTTCTTTTTCTTCTTCTTCTTTGTCATCTTCTTTTACTTCTTCTTGTTCTTCTTCTTCTTAATTCTTCTTCTTCTTCTTCTTCAACTTTTTGTTCTTATTATTATTATTATATTATTATTATTATTTTATCCTTCTTCATCTTCACCTTCATCTTTATCTTTTCCTTTTTCTTCATCTTCTTCTTCGTTGTAGTCTTCTTCTTCTTCTTCTTCTTCTTCCTTTTCTTATTATTGTTACTATCCTTCTTATTCTTATTCTTCTTCTTCTCCTTCATCATCACCATTTCTCCTTCCTCTTTTTCTTCTTCAACTTCTCATTCTTCTAAATCTTCTTTGTCTTTTTCTTCTTCTTCTTATACCTATTCTTCTTCTTGTTTTTCTTCATCTTCTTCTTCTTCTTCTTGTTCATCTTTTTCATCTTCTTTTTCTCCTTATTCTTCTTTTTCTTTGACTTCTATCTCATCATCATCTTCTTCTTCTTCTTCATCTTCTTCACCTTGTTCATCTTCCTCTTCTTCTCCTTCTTCTTCTTCTTCTCCTTCTTCTTCTTCTTCTTCTTCTTCATCTTCTTCTTCGTCGTTGTCGTCGTCTTCTTCTTCTTCTTCCTCTTGTTCTACGTGATCTTCTTCTTCCTCTTCTTCATCTTGATCTTCTTCATCGTCTTGCTCTTCCTCTTCTACTTATTCATCTTCTTCTTCTTCTACTTCTTCTTCGTCCTCTTATTATTCTTCTTCTTCTCCTTCTTCTTCTTTTACTGTCTCTTCTTTTTTCCTTCTTTTTCTTCTTCCACTTCTTCTTCTGCTTCTTCTTGTTCATCTTCATCATTATCATCATCATCGTCTTCTTCTTCTTCTTCTTCCTCCTCTTTTCCTATTTTTCTTCTTCTTCTTCTTCCTCTTGGCCATCTTCTTCTTCATTTTCTTCTTGTACTTCTTCTTCTTCTTCATTTTCTTCTTGTACTTCTTCTTCTTCTTCTTCATCTTCTTCATCTTCTTCTTCTTCTTCTTCTGAATCTTCATCTTGATCTTCTTGTTCTTCATCTTCTTCTTCTTCTTCTTCATTTTCTTCTTCTTCTTTTACATCTTGTTCTGTTTCTTCTTCTTCTTCTTCTTCTTCTCCTTCTCCTTCTACTCCTCCTCCTCCTTTATCTTCTTCGTTTTCTTTTTTCTCTTTTTTATCTTCTTCTTTTTCTTCTTTGTCTTCATCTTCTTGTTCTTCATCCTCTCTTTCTACAACCTCTGTTTCTTTTTTTTCTTCTTCATCTTTATCTCCCTCTTCTTCTTCTTCTTCATCTCCTTCTTCTTCTTTTTCTTTTTCTTCTTGTTCTTCCCTTTCTTCTTCTTCTTCTTCTTCTTCTTATTGTCCTTCTCCTTCTTGTTCTTCTCCTTGATATCCTTTGTCTTCTTTTACTTCTTTTTCTTCTTCTTCACTTACATCTTCTCCTTCAACTTCTTCTTCTTCTTCTTCTTCTCCTTCTACTACTTCTTCTTCTTCTTCTTCTTTATGTTCCATTTCTTCTACTCCTTCGTCTTCTCCTTCATCTTCTTCATTGTTTTCTTTGTCTTCTTTTCTTGTTCTTGTTGTTCTTTCTCTTCTTTGTCCTCTTCTTCTTCTTCTTCTTATTCTTCTTCTTCGTTTTCGTCATCTTCTTCTTCGTTTTCGTCATCTTCTTCTTCGTGTTCTTCTTCTTCCACATGTTCTTCTTCCGCTTTTTCATCTTCTCTTCTTTGTCTTTTTCTTCTTGGTCTTATTCTTCATAATCATCGTCTTCTACTTCTTCTTCTCTTTCTTCTTCTTTGATTTCTTCTTCTTCTTCTTCTTCTTGTTTGCGTTCGTCTTCTTCTTCTTCTTCTTCTATTTCTTCCTCTTCCTCTTCTTTGTGTTCTTCTTTCTCTTTTGTTTCTTCTTCTTCTTCTTCTTCTTTTTCTTCTACTTTTCTTCATCTTCCTCTACTTTTTCTTCTACTTTTTCTTCTACTTGTACCTCTTCTTCTTCATCTTCTTCTTCTTCTTCTTCTTCTTCGTCTTCTTCTTCTTCTTCTTCTTCTTCTTTTACTTCTTCTTCTTCTTGTTCTTCTTAATTTCTCCTTCTTCTTCTTTTTCTTCTTCTTCCTCCTCTTTTTTTTCCTGTTCTCTTTTTCTTATTCTTCTTCTTTATCTTCGTCTTTTTCTTCCTCTTCTTTTCCTTCGTTTTCTTCTTCTTCTTCTTATTCTTCTTCATTTTTTTTCTTCTTCTTCTTCTACTTCTCATTCTTCTCCTTCTTCTCTTTCTTCATCTTTATCTTCTTCTTCTTCTTTCGTTCACTTTCTTCTCCTTCTTCTCCATCTTCTTATTTTTCTTCTTCCTCTTCTTCTTATTCTTCTTCTTCATGTTCCTG
>JAIUJO010001300.1:7500-20000 GCA_023846275.1 Vanilla planifolia
CTTCTTCTTTGTCTTCTTTATCTTCTTCTTTTTCTTCTTCTTCTTCTTCTTCTTCCTCTTTTCCTCTTTCTTCTTTGTCTTCTTCTTCTTCTTCAACTTCTCTTTCTTCTTATTCTTCTTCTTCCTTTTCTTAATCTTCAAGTCCTTATTATTATTATTATTATTATTCTTATTATTGTTCTATTCTTCTTCTCCTTCTTCTACTTCGTCTTCGTCTTCTTCTTCTTCTTCCACTTCTACTTCTTCTCGTCTTCTACTTCTACGTCTTCTACTTCTTCTTCTTTGTCTTCTTGTTCCTCCCCTTCTTCGTCTTCTTCTTCTTTTTCTTCAAATTCTTTTTTTCGTCGTCGTCTTCTTCTACTTCTTTATTTTCTTCTTCTTTTTAATGTTCTTCTACTTCTTCTTCTTCGATTTTTTCTTCTTCTTTTTCTTCTTCTTCTTCTTTTTCTTCTTCTCCTTCTTTTTCTTCTTCTTCTTCCACTTTGTCTTCTTCTTCTTCTTCTTCTTCTATGACTTCTTCTTATCCGTCTTCTTCTTCTTCGTCTTTTTCATCTTCTTCTTCATCGTCTTCTTGTTCTTCATCTTCTTCAGTTTATTGTTCTTTTTCATCTTCGTCTTCTACTTCTCTTTTTCTTCTTCTACTTCTTCTTCTTCTACTTCTTCTTCTTTCACTTCTTCTTGTTCTTCTTCTTCTTCTTCTTCTCCTTTCTCTCTTACTTCTTTTTCTTCTTCTTCTTCTACTTCTTCTTCTACTTCTTATTCCTCTTCTTTTTCTTCTTCTTCTTGTTCTTCTTATTCTCCTTCTTGTTCTTCTTCTTCTTCCTTGTCTTCTCCTTTTTAAGCCTTATCTTCTTCTTCTTGTTATTATTTTTTGACTTCTTCTTCTTCTTCTTCTTCTTCTTCGTCCTCTACTTCTTCGTCTTCTTCTTCTTCTCCTTCTTCTTCTTCTTCTTCTCCTTCTTCTTCCTCTTCTTCGTCTACTTCTTCTTCTTCTTCTTTTTCTTTTTCATTATCTTCTTCTTCTTCTTCTTCTTCTTCTTCTTCTACTTCTTATTCTTCTTCCTCTTCAACTTCTTCTTCTTCTTCTTCTTCTTCGACTTCTTCATCTTCTTTTTCTTCGTCTTCTTCTTTTTCCTCATTTTTTTCTCTTTTTCCTTTTCATTGTCTTCTTCTTCTTCTTCTTCTTCTTCTTCTTCTCCTTCTTCTTCTACTACTTTTTCTTCTCCTTCTCTCTACTTCTTCTTCTTCTTCTTTTTCTTCTTCTTCTTCTTCTTTTTATTCTTCTTCTTCTTCTTCTTCATCTACTACTACTACTACTAATACTACAACTTCTTCTTCTTCTTCTTCTTCTATTTCTTCCACTTATTCTCTTTCTTCTTATTTTATTCCTTCCTTTCTTCTTCATCTTCTTCTTCTTCTTTTCCTTCTTCTTCTTCTTCTACCACTTCTTCTTCTTCAACTACTTCTTCTTCATAGTCTAATTCTTCTAGTTCTTCTTCTTCTACTTCCTCTTCTTCTTCTTCTTCTTCTTTTTCTTCTTTTTCTTCTTTATCTTCTTAGTTTTCTCCCACTTCCACCTCTTCCTCTTCATGTCCTTCTTTTTTGACTCATCTTCTTCTTCATCTTCTTCTTCTTCTTCTTCTTTCTCTTCTTTTTCTTTTTTTTTTTCTTCTTCTTCTTCTTCTACTTCATCTTCCTCTTCCACTTCTTCTTCTTCTTCTTCTTCTTCTCCTCCTACCTCTTTTTCTTATTCTTTTTTATTTTTGTTTTTCTTCTTCTTCTTCTCCTCCACCTTTTTAATCTTCTTCTTCCTCTTCTCTTGCTTATTGTTCATTAAACTTCTCTTCTTCTTGTTCTTCTTCTACCTCCTCCTCCTCCACCTCCTCTTGTTCTTCTTCTTCTTCATCATCATCACCATCTTCTTCTTCGTCATCTTCTTCATCTTCTACTTCTTCTTCATCGTCTTCTTCTTCATCTTCTACTTCTTCTTCTTTTTCTCCTTATTCTTACTCTTCTTCGACTTCATCTTCTTCTTTTTGTCGTTCTTGTTCATCTTCTTCTTCTTCTTTTTCGTGTTCATCTTTTTTTGTTTCGTCTTCTTAATCTTTTTTGCCGTGCTCTTCTTCGTCTTCTTCTTCTTCTTCTTCTTCTTCTTCTTCTTCTTCTTCCTGTTCTTCATCTTAATCATCTTCGTCATCTTCTTCTTCTTCATCTTCCTCTTCTTCTTCTTCTTCTTATTCTTCATCATCATCTTCTTCTTGTTCTTCTTCTTCATCTCTTTTTTTTTCTCTTCTTCTTCTTCTTCTTCCAATTCTTCTTCTCCTTCCTCTTCTTCGTCTTGCTCTTCTTTTTCTTCTTCTTCTACTTTACCTTCTTCTTCTTCTTCCTCTTCTTCTTTTTCTTCTTCTTCTTCAACTACCCATTCTTCTTTGTCTTCTTCTTCTTCGTCCACTTCTCTTTCTTCTTCTTCTTCTTCTTTGCCATCTTCTTCTTCTTCATCTTCCTCTTCGTTTCTTGGTTTTCTTCTTCTTCCATTTCTTTTCCTTCTTCATTTTTTACTTCTTCTTCTTCTTCTTCATCATCATCTTCTTCTTCTTCTTCTTCGTCTTCTTCTTTTTCTTCTTCTTCTTCTTCTTCTTCGACTTCCTATTCTTCTTCATCTTCTTCTTCTTCTTCTTCTTCCACTTCTTTATCTTCTTCTTCTTCGTCTTCTACGTCTTCCTCTTCATTGTCATGTTTTTTGTCTTCTTCTTCCTTCTTCATCTTCTTCTTCCTGCACTTCGTCTTCATCATCTTCGTCATCTTCTTATTACTCTTCTTATTATTATCATTAATATTATTATTATTATTATTATTATTATTACTCTTCCACTTCTTCTACTACTTCTTTTCTTCTTCCTCTTCTTCTTCCTCTTCTTCGTCTTCTTCTTCTTCTTCTCCTTCTTCTTCTTCTTCATTTTCTTCTTCATCTCCTTCTCCTTCTTCTTCTTCGACTTCATCATCATCATCATCATCATCATCGTCGTCATCTTCTTCTTCTTCTTCCACATCTTAGCTTCTTCTTCATCTTCTTCTTCGTCTTCTTCTGCTTCTTCTTCTTCCTATTCTTCTTCTACTTCTTCTTCCTCTTCAGGCCTCTTTGTCTTCTACCTCATCTTCTTCTTTTTCTTCTTTTTCTCTGTTGCCTTCTTCTTCCTCTTCTTCACCCTCTACTTCTACGTCTTCTTCTTCTACTTCGTCTTCTACTTCTTATTATTATTATTATCATTCTTCATTTTCTTCTTCTTATACTTCGTCTCTTCTTCTTCTTCTTCTTCTTCTTCTTCTTCCTCTTCTTCTTCTTCTTCTTCTTCCTCCTCCTCTTCCTCTACTTCCTCTTCACTTTTTATTCCTTCTTGTTCTTCCTCTTCTTCTTCTTCTTCTTTTCCTTCTTCTTCGTCCTCTTCTTCTTCTTCTTTCTCTCCTTCTTCATCTTCTTCCTCTTTTTCTGATTCTTCTTCTTCTTCTTCATCAACAACTTCTACTTCTTCTTCTTTATCTTCTTGTTCACGTTCTTCTTCTTCTTCTTCTTCTTCGTCTTTGTCTTCCTATTTTCTTCTTCTTCTTCTTCTTCTTCTTCATCTTAATGTTGTTCTTTGTCTTTTTCTTCTTCGTCTTCCTCTTCTTCTTCCTCTCTCTTCTTCTTCTTCTTCTTCTTCTTTTTCTTAGACATCTTCTTCGTTGTCTTCTTGTTTTTTGTCATCTTCTTTTTCTTCTTCTTCCTTTTCATCTTTTTCTTCATCTTCATCTTCTTCGTTGTTTACTCCTACTGCTTATTTTTATTTTTCTAGCTTTTCTTCTACTTCTTCTTCTTCTTCATCTTCTTTTACCTTTTCTTCTTCTTCTTCCTTTTCCTGTTCTTACTATGGTTTTTCTTCTTTCTCTTCTTTTATTGTTCTTCTTCTTCCTCTGCTTCTTCTTCTTCGTGTTCTTCTTCTTCTTCATGTTCTTCACCTTCTCTTCTTCTATTTCTTCATCATCGCCGTCATCATCATCATCATCTTCTTCTTCTTCTTCTTCTTTGTCTTCTTCTTCTTCTCTTTCTACTTCTTATTCTTCTTCTTCTTCTTTGCCAAACTTCTTCTACTTCTTCTTCTTCATCTTCTTCTTCTTCTTCTCTTCTTCTTCTACCTCTTCTTCTTCTTCTTGTTTTTTCTTCTTCTTCTTCTAGTTCGTCTTCTTCTTCTTATTCTTCTTCTTCTACTACTTCTTCTTCTTCTTCTTTATCTTCAACATCTTCTTCATCTTATTCTTATTCATCTTCTTCTTATTCTTCTTCTTCGTCATCGTAGTCTGCTTCTTCTGCTTCTTCTTCTTCTTCCTCTTCTTATTTTTTCTTCTTATTCTTATTCTTCTTCATCGTCTTCTACTACTACTACAACTTCTTCTTCTTCTCCTCCTTCTTCTATTCCTTCTTCTTCTTATTCATCTTCTTTTTCTTCTTCTGCTTCTTCTTCTTCTTCTTCTTCTTCTTCTTCCTCTTCTTCTTCTTCTTGTTCATCTTCTTCTTCCTCTTCTAGTTCATATTCTTCTTCTTCATCTTTATCATCGTCCACTTCATCTTCTTGTTCTTTTTCGGCTTCTTCTTCTTCTTTTTCTTATTCTTCTTCTTCTTCAACCTTGTTCTTCTTCCTCTTCTTCATATTCTTCTTCTTTGTCTTCTTCATCACCTTCTTCATCATCATCATCTTGTTCTTCCTCTTCTTCTTCTTCCTTTTTCTCTTCTTCTTTTTCTTCTTCTTCTTCTTCTTCACTGTCATCATCTTTTTCTTCTTCTTTTCTTCTTTTTCTTCTTCTTCTTCTTCTTATTATTATTATTATTTTTCTTCTTCTTCTTATTCTTCTTCTTCTTCTTCTTCTTCTTCTTCTTTTTCCTCTTCTTCTCCTTCTTCACCTCCTTTTAATCCTTCTTCTTCTTCCTCTTCCTCATTTTTCCTCTTCTTCTTCTTCTTCTTCTTCTTTTGCTTTATCATCATCTTCTTCTTCTTCTTCTATCATTTTCTTCTTCTATTTTTTCTCCGTCTTCTTCGTCATTTTCTTCTTAAATGTCTTTCACTTAGTCATCTACTTCTTCATCGCCTTCTTCTTCTTCTTCATTTTCTTCCTCTTCTTCTACTAGTTCTTCTTATTATTATTCTTAGTCAACTTCTTCTCCTTCTTCATCTTTCTCTCCTTCTTCTTCTTCTTCCTGTTCTCCTACTTCTTATTTTTAATCTTCTTATTTTCCTTGTTCTTCTTCTTCTTCATCTTCTTATCCTTTTTCTTCTTCTTCTTCTTCTTCTTCTTCTTCCTCTTTTTCTTCTTCTTATTCTTTTTCTACTTCCTCCACCTCCTCTTCTTCTACTTCTTCATCCTCATTTTAATCTTCTTCTTCTTCTGCATTATCATCATCATCGTTATCACCATCATCATTATCTACTTCTTCTTCTTCTTCTTCTTCTTCTTTGTCTTCTTCTTATTCTTCTTCCTCTTCTTCTTCTTCTTCGACAACTTCTTCAAGTTATTATTCTTCTTCTTCTTCGTCGTCTTACTCTTCTTCTTCTTATTCCACTACTTTTTTGTCTTCTTCTTCTTCCTCTTCTTCCTCAACCTCTTCTTCTTCTTCTTCTTCTTCTTCTTAATCGTGATCATCAGCATCATCATCTTCTTCATCTTCCTCATCTTTTTCTTCTTCTTCTTCTTCTCCTTCTTCCTCTTCTTCATATCCATCTTCTTCTTCATCTTCTTCTTCATGTTCTTCTTCTTGATTTTCTTCTTCTAATTCTTCTTCTTCTTCATCTTCATCATCTTCTTCTTCTTCTTCTTCTTCTTCTTCTTCTTCTCCTTCTTCGCCTTCTTCATTTTTTTCTTCATCTTCTTCATCTTCTTCTTCTTCGCCTTCGTCTTCTTTCTCTTGTTTGTCTTCTTCCTATTCTTCTTCTTCTTCCAATTCCTCTTCTTCTTCTTCCTCTTCTTCTTCTTCTCCTCCTCCTCTTCTTCTTCTTCTTCTTCTTCATCTTCTTCTCCTACTACTACTACTACTACTTGTTATTCTTCTTCTTTTTTGTCATCTTGTTCTTCTTCTTGTTCTTCTTCTTCTTTGACTTTTCTACTTCTTTTTCTTCTTCAACTTCTTCTTCTTCTTCTTTGTCTTCTGTTTCTTCTTTTTCTTCATCTTTTTCTTCTTCTTCTTCCTCTTCTTCTTCTTATTCTTTTTCTTTTGCTTCTACTTCTTCTTCTTCTTCTTCTTCTTTTCCTTCTACTTATTCATCTTCTTCTTCTTGTTCTCTTCCTTCTACTTGTCACTTTTATTCTTCTTATTTTTCTTCTTCTTCTTCTTCTTCTTCTTCTTCTTCTTTTCCATCTTCTCCTCCTTTTTATTCTTCTTCTTCTTGTTGTTGTTATTCTTCGTTTTTTCCTTTTACTTCTTTTTCTTCTTCTCATTCTTTTACTTCCTCCTCCTCCTCCTCTTCTTCTTCTTCTTCTTCCAATTCTTCTTCATCTTCATCTTAAGCATCTTCTTCTTCTTCCTCTTTCTCTTCTTCGTTTCCTTCTTAATCGTCTTCTTCTTTTTCTTCATCCTTTTCATCATCTGCTTCTTCGTCTCCTACTTTGTCGTCTTCTTTGCCTTCTTCTTCTTCTTTTTATTCTACTTCACCTTCATCTCCTTCATATTCTTCATCATCTACTTCTTTTCTTCTTCTTCTTCTTCTTCTTCTTCTTCTTATTCATCATCAACTACCTATTCTTCTTCTTCTTCTCCTTCTTGTTCTTCTTCAACTCCATCTTCGTCTTCTTCTTTTTCAACTTCTTCTTCTTCTTCCTCTTCTTTTTCTTCTCTTTCTTGTGTTTCATCTTCTTCTTCATCGTCTTCTTCTTCTTCTTCTTCTTTTCCTTCTTCTTCTTCTTCTTCTTCTTCTTTTCCTTCTTCTTCTTCTTCTTCTTCACCATCTTCTTCTTCATCTTATTCTTTTTCTTCTTATTGTTCGTCTTCGTCATCTTCTTCTTCTTCTTTGTCTTCTTCTTCGTCTTCTTCTTCCTCTTCTTATTCTTCTTCTTTTTCTTCCACTTCTTCTTCTTCTTCTTCTTCGTCTTATTCTTCTTGATCTTCTTCTTCATGTTCTTCTTATTCTTCTTCTTCTTCTTGTTCTTCTTCTTCTTCTTCCTCTTCTTCTTCTTCTTCTACTACTACTTCTTCTTCTTCTTCTTCCTTTTCGTCCTCATCTTCTTCCTTTTCCCTGTCATTCTTTTCTTAGTTTCCTTCTTCTTTTTCTACTTCTCTTCATCTTTTCTTTCTTCTTTTCTTCTTCTTCATCATCTTCTTCTTCTTCTTCTTCTTATTCTTATTCTTCTTCTTCGTCTTCTTTTTCTTCGTCTTCTTCTTCTTCTTCATCAACTTCTTCTTCTTCGTCATCTTCTTCTTCTTCTTCTCACTCTTCTTCTTCTTGAACTACTTTTCCTTCTCCTTTATCTTCTTCTTCTTCTTCTTCTTCTTCTTTTACTTCTTCATCTTCTTCTTCTTTTTTATCTTTTTCTTCTTCTTCTTCTTCTTCTTCTTCCCTTCTTCTTCGTCCTCTTCTTCATCTTCCTCTTCTTCGTCTTCGTTTTATTTGCCTTCTTCTTCTTCGTCTTATTCTTTATCTTCTGTGCCTTCTTCTTTGCTTTCTTTTATTTTTCTTCTTCTTCTTCTTCTTCTTCTTGCTCTTCTTCTCCTCCTTCTTCTTATTCTTATTTTTCTTCTTCTTCTTCTTCCTTGTATTCTTCTTGTTCTTCTTCTTCTCCTCCTTATTCTTTTTCTTGTACTTTTTCTTCTTCCACTTCTTCTTCATCTTCGACTTCTTATATTCTTCTTCTTCTTCTTTTTCTTCATCTTCCATTTCTTATTATTCTTCTTCATCTTCTTCTTCTTCTTCTTCTTCGTGTTCTTCTTCTTCTTCTTCTTCTTCTTCTTCGTCTTAGTCTTCTTCCTCTTCTTCAACTTCTTCTGGTTCATCATCTTCTTCTTCTTCTACTTTGACTTCTTCTTGTCCTTCTTCTTCTTCCCCTTCATCATCTTCTGCTTCTTATTCTTCTTCTTCTTCATCTTCGTCTTCATTTTCTTCTTCATCGAATTCTTCAGTTTATTCCTATTTTTCTTCTTCTTCTTCTTCTTCTTCTTCCCCTTTTTCTTCTTGTTCTTCTTCTTCTTCATCTTCTTCTCTTTTCTCTTCTTCATCTTCCTCTTTTTATTCTTCTTCTTCATCATGTTCCTTTTCTTCTTTTCTTAACCTTCTTCTTCTATGTTGTCTTCTTCTTCTATGCTGCCTTCTTCTTCTTATTATTTTTATTCTGTCTTCTTCTTCTTCTTCTTCTTCTTCGTCTTCTCCTTCTTCTTCTTGCTCTTCCTCTTCTTCTTCTTCTTTTTCTTCTTCTTCTTCTTCTTCTTCTTCTTCTTCTTCTCCTTCTTCTTCTTCTTCTTCTTTTCCTTCTCCTTCTTCTTCTTCTTCTTCTTCTTCTTCTTCTCCTTCTTCTTCTTCTTCTTCTTCTTCTTCTGTTTCTTCTTCTTCTTCTCCTTCTTCTTCTTCTTCTTCTTCTTCTTCGTCTTCATCTTCTTCTTCTTCTTCTTCTTCTTCTTCGTCTTATTAAGCATCAACTACTTGTTCTTCTTCTTCTTCTTCTTCTTCGTCTCCAGCTTCTTTTTCTTCTTCTACTTCTTCATCTTCTTCTTCTTTTTCCACATATTCTTCTTCTTCTTCTTCTTCTTCTTATTTATTGTCTTATTCCTCTTCCCCTTCTTCGTCTTCTTCTTGTTCATCTTCTTCATCTTCATTCTTATCATCATCTTCTTCATTGTGTTCTTCTTCTTCTACTTCTTCTTCTTCTTCTTGTTAAACTTCTTCTACTTCTTCATTTTTGTCTCCTTCTTCTTCTTCTTCATATTCATTTTCTTCTTCTTTTTATTCTTCTTTTTCTTCTTCTTCTTTTTCTTCTTCTTCTTCTTCATCATCATCATCTTCTTCTACTACTGCTAAAACTTGTACTTCTTCTTCTTCATCTTCTTCTTCGTCTTCTTCTTCTTCTTCATCTTCTTCTTCTTCTTCTGCTTTGTCTTCTTCTTATCTATCTTCTTCTTCCCCTTCACTTTCTTCTTCTTCTTCATCTTCCTCCTCGTCTTCTTCTTCGTCTTCATCTTCATTTTCCTCTTCATCTACTTCTTCAGTTTATTCCACTTTTTCTTCTTCTTCTTCTTCTTCTTCCCCTTTTTCTTCTTTTTCTTCTTCTTGTTCTTGTGCTTCATCTTCTTGTTCATATTTTTCTTCTTGTTCATGTTCCTCCTCTTCTTCTTCGGCTCCTTCTTCTTCTTGTTGATATTATTCTACTTCTTCTTGATCATCATCATCATCTTCTCCTTTCTTTTCTTCATCTTTATCTTCTTCATCTTCTTCTTCATCACCTTCTTCTTTTTCATAGTCTTCTTCTTCTATATTGTCTTCTTCTTCTTCTTCTTCTTCTTATTCTTCTTCTTCTTCTTCTTCTTTTTATTCTTTTTCTTCTTCTTCTTCTTCTTCTTCTTCTATTTTTTCTTTTTCTGGTTCTTCTTCATCATCTTCTTCTTCTTCTTTGTCTTCTTGTTTTTCTTCTTCCTCTTCCTCTTCCTCCTCTTATTCTTCTTCTTCGCCTTCTTCTTTTTCTTGTTCTTCTTCTTCTTCTTCTTCTTAATCACATTCTTCTTCTTCCTCTTCTTCTTCTTCTTCTTCTTCTTCTTTGTCTTCTTCCTCTTCCGCTTCCTCGTTCTCTTCTCCTACTCATTCTTCTTCTTCTTAATCTTCTCCTTCTTCTTCTTCATGTTATTATTCTTCTTCTTATTATTATTATTTTTCTTGTTGTACAACTTTTTCTTCTTTCTCCTCCTCTTCTTCTTTTACTTCTTCATAATCTTCTTCTTCTACTTCTTCTTCTTCTTCTTCTTCTTCGTTATCATCATCTTCTTCCTTTTCATCTTCCACTTCTTTTCTTCTTTTTATTTTCTTCTTCTTCTTTTTCTTTGCCTTCTTCTTCTTCTTCTTCCTCTTCTTCTTCTCCATCTTCTTCTTTCTTTTCTTTTCCTTCTTCTTCTTCTTCTTCTTCTTCTTCTTCTTCTTCTTCTTCTTTTTCTTCATCTTCGTCTTTTGCTTTGTCATCTTCGTCGTCTTCTTCTTCTTCTACTTCTACTTATTCAGAGTCAACTACTTATTCTTCTTCTTCTTCTTCTTCTTCTCCTTCTCTTTCTTCTTTTTCATCTTCTTCATCATCGTCTTCTTCTTCAACTACTTCCTTTTCTCCTTCTTCTACTTCTTCTTCATCATCTTCTTCTTCTTCAACATCTTCTTCTTCTTCATCATCTTATTCTTTTTCTTCTTCTTGTTCTTCTTCTTCGTCATCTTCTTCTTCTTCATCTTCTTCTTCTTCTACTTTTTCTTCCTCTTCTACTTCTTCTTTTGCTTCTTCTTCTTCTTCTTCTTCTTCTTCCACTTCTTTTTTCTTCTTCTTATTCGTCTTCTTCTTCTTCATCTTCTTCTTCTTCTTCGTCTCCTTTTGTTCTTGTTCTTCTTCTTCTTCTTCTTCTTTTTTCTCTTCTTCTTCTTTGTCTTCTTCGTCTTCTACTGCTACTACTACTTCTTCTTCCTTTTCGTCATCTTCTTCTTCTTCTTTTACTTCATCTTCTTCTTCTTCTTCTTCTTCGTCTTCTTTTTGTTCGTCTTCTTCTTCTTCTTCATCATCATCATCTTCTTCTTCTTCTTGATCTTCTTCTTCTTCTGCTACTTCTTCTTCATCTTCTTCTTCTTCTTCCTCGTATTCTTCTTCTTGTACTTCTTATTCTTATTTATTGTCTTATTCCTCTTCCTCTTCTTCATCTTCTTCTTGTTCATCTTCTTCATCCTCATTCTTATTATCTTCTTCTTCATTGTCTTCTTCTTCTTCTACTTCTTCTTCTTCTTCTTCTTCATTTTTGTCTCCTTCTTCTTCTTCTTCTTCATCTTCATCTTCTTCTTCTATTTATTCTTCTTTTTCTTCTTCTTCTTTTTCTTCTTCTTCTTCTTCATCATCTTCTTTTACTACTGCTTCTACTTCTACTTCTTCTTCCTCATCTTCTTCTTCATCTTCATCTTCATTTTCCTCTTCATCTACTTCTTCAGTTTATTCCACTATTTCTTCTTCTTCTGCTTCTTCCCCTTTTTCTTCTTTTTCTTCTTCTTGTTCTTGTGCTTAATCTTCTTATTCTTATTTTTCTTCTTGTTCATCTTCTTCTTCTTCTTCTTTGGCTCCTTCTTCTTCTTGTTGTTGTTATTCTTCTTCTTCTTGATCATCATCATCATCTTCTCCTTTTTCTTCTTCATCTTCGTCATCTTCATGTTTTTCTTCATCACCTTCTTCTTTTTCTCCTTTTTCTTTAGTCTTTTTCTTCTACGTTGTCTTCTTCTTCTTCTTTTTATTCTTTGTCATCTTCTTCTTCTATTTTTTCTTTTTCTTCTTCTTCTTCTTCATCTTCATCTACTTCTTCTTTGCCTTCTTGTTATTCTTCTTCTGCTTCCTCTCCTTCTTCTTCTTCTTCACCTTCTTCCACTTCTTCTTCTTCTTCTTCTTCTTCTTCATCTTCATCACATTCTTCTTCTTCTTTGTCTTCTTCCTCTTCCACTTCCTCGTTCTCTTCTTCGACTCATTCTTCTTCTTCTTATTCTTCTTCTTCGCATTATTATTCTTCTTCTTATTATTATTATTTTTCTTCTTGTACTACTTTTTCTTCCTCCTCCACCTCTTCTTCTTCTACTTCTTCTTCATCTTCTTCTTCTTCTTCTTCTTCTTCTTGATCATCATCTTCTTCCTTTTCATCTTCCATTACTTTTCTTCTTTTTATTTTCTTCTTCTTCTTCTTTTTCTTTGCCTTCTTCTTCTTCTTCTTCCTGTTCTTCTTCTTCAACTTCTTCTTTGTTTTCTTTTCCTTCTTCTTCTTCTTTTTCTTCATCTTCGTCTTCTGCTCTGTCTTCTTCGTCTTCTTCTTCTTCTTGTTCTTCTCCTACTTCTTGTTCTTCTTCTTATTCAGTGTCAAGTACTTGTTCCTCTTCTTCTTCTTCTTCTTTGTCTCCATCTTCTTCTTCTTCTTCTTCTTCTTTTCCTTCTCTTTCTTCTATTTCATCTTCTTGATCACCGTCTTCTTCTTCTTCTACTTCTTTTTCTACTTCTTTTTCTTCTTCTACTTCTTCTTCTTCTTCTTGTTCTTCATCTTCTTCTTCATCATCTTATTCTTTTTCATCTTCTTGTTCTTCTTCTTCATCATCTTCTTCTTCTTCATCTTCTTCTTCTTCTTCTACTTTTTCTTCCTCTTTTACTTCTTCTTTTGCTTCTTCTTCTTCTTCTTCATCTTCTTCTTCTTCCACTTGTTTTTTTCTTCTTCTTATTGGTCTTCTTCTTCTTCATTTTCTTCTTCTTTGTCTTCTTCGTCTTCTACTATTTCTACTACTTCT
>JAIUJO010001300.1:27500-37500 GCA_023846275.1 Vanilla planifolia
TCTCCATCATCTCTGACTTCTCCTTCTTCTTCTTCTTCTTCTTCTTCTTCATCTTCTTCTTCTCCTTCTTCTTCTTCCGCTTCTTCTCCTTCTTCCTCTTCTTCTTCCTCTTCTTTGACTTCCTCTACTTTGTCTTCGCCATCATCATCATCGTCATCAACTTCTTCTTCTTCTTCTTCGTCTTTGTCTTCTCTGCTTCATCTTGTTCATATTGTTCTTCTTTTTCTTCTTCTCCTTCTAATTCTTTCTCTCTTTCTACTGCTTCTTCTTCTTCTTCTTCTCATTATTCTTCCTTTAGTTCTTCTTCTTCTCCTTCTTCTTCTTCTCATTCTTCCTTTTCCTCACTTTTTATCCTTCATCTTCTTCCTCCTCTTCTTCTTCTTCTTATTCTTCTTCTTCTTCTTCATTTTCTCCTTCTTCTTCTCCTTCTTCTTCTTCTTCTTCTTATTGTTCTTTTTCTACTTCTTCATCTCCATCTTCTTCTTCTTATTCTTATTCTTCTTATTCTTCTTCTTCTTCTTTTATTCGATATATACTACTTCTCCTTCTTCTTCTTCTTCTCCCTCTTCTCCTTCTCTTTCATCTTCTTCGTCCTCTTATTTTTTTTCTTTTCTTTCACCTCCTTCTTCTTGTTTATCTTCTTCTTCTTCGTCATTATCATCTTCTTCTTCTTCTACTTCGTTTTCTTCTTCTTCTTTTTCTTCACATTCCCTTTCTTCTACTTTTTCTTCTTCTTTTTCTCCTTTATCGGTCCTTCGTCTTCTTTGTCATATTATTCTTCTTCTAATTCTTATTTTTAGTCTCATTCTTCTACTTGTTTGACTTCTTCTTCTTAAACATCTTCTTCATCTTCTTCGTCCTCTTCTTCCTCCTATCTTTCTTCTTCTGCTTCGTCTTTTTCTTCTTATTCCTCTTTTTCTTCTTCTTCTTCTTCTTCTTTTACATCTTCTTCTTCTTCTTCTTCTTCTTTGACTTCTTCTTCTTATTCTTCTTCTTCTCCTTCTTCTTCTCCTCCTTCTTATTGGTCTTCTTCTTCATCTTCTTTTTCTTCTTCATCTTCATCTTCATCTTATTTTTCTTTTTCTTGTTCTTTCTTCCTCTTCTTCACCTTCTTCTTCCTCTTCTTCTTCTTCTTTTTCGTCTTCTTCTTCTGCTTATACGACTTCTTGTCCTTCTTCTTCTTCTTCTTCTACTTCTCCTTCTCTTTCTTCTTCTTTTTCTTCTTCTTCTTCTTCTTCTGCTTGTTCTTCGTCTTCTTCTTCTCCTTCTTCTCCTTCTTATTTTTTATCTTCTTCTTCTTCTTCTTCTTCTTTACCTTCCCTTTCTTCTTCTTCTTCTTCTTCTTCTTCTTCTCCTTCTTCTTCTCCTCCTTCTTATTGTTCTTCTTCTTCTTCTTCATCTTCATCTTCATCTTCTTTTTCTTTTTCTTGTTCTTTCTTCTTCTTCTTCACCTTCTTCTTCCTCTTCCTTTTCTTCTTCTGCTTATATGACTTCTTGTCCTTCTTCTTCTTCTTCTTGTACTTCTCCTTCACTTTCTTCTTCTTTTTCTTCTTCTTACTCTTCTTCTACTTCTTCTTCTTCTCCTTCTTCTCCTTCTTCTTTTTTATCTTCTTCTTCTTCTTCTTTTTTTTCACCTTCCCATTCTTCCTCTTCTTCTTCTTCGTCTTCTTCTTTTCTTCTTTTTCTCCTTTATCGTCCCCTTGGTCTTCTTTGTCTTCTTCTTCTTCTTCTTCTTCTTCTTCTTCTCCTTCATCTTCTTATTCTTCTTCTTCTTCTTCTTCTTCTTCTTCTTTTCCGTCTTCTTCTTCTTCTTCTTCTTCTTCTTCTTCTCCTTCTACTTCTTCTTCTTCTTCTTCTTCTGCTTTTGCTTCTTGTCCTCCTTCTTCTTCTTCTTCTCCTTCTTCTCTTCCTCCTTCTTTTTGTTCTTCTCCTTCTCCTCCTCCTCCTCCTCCTCCTTGTTCTTCTTCTTCTTCTTCTTCTTCTCCTTCTCCTCCTCCTCCTCCTCCTCCTTGTTCTTCTTCTTCTTCTTCTTCTTCTTCTTCTTCTTCTCCTCCTCCTTCTTCCTCTTCTTCATGTTCTTCTTCTTCTTCTTCTATTCTTATTCTTCTTCTCTTCTTCTTCCTTTTCTCCTTCTTCTTCTTGTTCTTCTATGCCTTTTTTTTTGCCTTCTTCTGCTTTGTCTTCTTTTTCTTCTTCTTCTTCTTCTTCCTCCTCTTCATCTTCTTCTTCTTCTTCTTCTTCTTCGTCTTAAACTTCTTCTTCTTCTTCCTCTTCTTATTCTTCTTTTTCTTCTTCTTCTCCTTCTCCTTCTTCATCTTCTACTACTTCTTGTTCTTTTTCTTTTTCGTCATCTTCTTCTTCCTCCTCTTCTTCGTCTTCTTCTTGTTCATCTTCTTCTCCTTCTTTCTTATCATCATCATCATCTTCTTCTTCTTCTACTTCTTCAACATCTTCATTATCTTCTTCTTCTTCTTCATCATCATCATCTTCTTCTTCTTCTACTTCTTCATCTTCATCATCATTGTTATTATCATGATCATCATCTTCTTTTTCTTCTTCTTCTTCTTCTTCTTCTTCTTCTTCTTCTTTTTCTTCTTTTTATTCTTCATATTCTTCTGCTTCTTCTTCTTCTTTTCATCTTCCTTTTCCTCAGCTTTGCCTTCTAGTTCTTCTTCTTATGTCCTCTTCTTATTCTTTTTTTTCCTCTTCTTTTTAATCATCTTCTTCTACTTCTTCTTCTTCTGCTTCATCTTGTTCTTCTTCTTCTTCTTCTTGTTCTTCTTCCTTTCTTCTTTTTCTTCTTCTTCTTCTTCTTGTTCTTCTTCTTCTTCTTCTTCTCCTTCTTCTTGTTCTTCTTCTTCTTCTTCTTCTTCTTCTTCATCTTTTTCTTCGTCTTCAACTTATTCTTCTACATTTTCTTCTTCTTCTTCTTCTTCTCTTCTTCTTCCTCTTCTCTTCTTCTCTTCTTCTTCTTCTTCATCTTCTTCTTCTTCTTTTTCTTCTTCTTCCTCCTCTTCCTTTTCTTCGTCTACTTCTTCATTTTCTTTTATTTCATCCTCTTCTTCTTCTTCGACTTCCTCTTCTTCTTGTTCTTCTTCTTCGTCTTCTTCTTCTTCCTCTTCATGTTCTTCTTCTTCTTTTTCTTCCTCTTCTTCTTCATGATAATCATCGTCTTCTTCTTCTTCTTCTTGTTTTTCTTCCCCTTTAGCGTTCTTCTTGATCTTCTACTTCTCCTTCTTCTTCTTTTCCTTCTTTTACTTCTTCTTCTTCATCTTCTTCTTCTTCTTCTTCTTCTTCCTCTTCTTCTTCTTCTTCTTCTTCTTCTCCTTCTTCTTTTATTCCTTCTTCTTGTTCTTCTGCTTCTTCTTCTTCTTCTTCTTCTTCTTCAATTTTCCTTCTTCTTCTTCTTTTTCTTCTTCATCTTTTTCTTCTTCTTCTTATCCTTTTACTTATTATTCTTCTTCTTCTTCATCACCATCTTCTTCTTCTTCTTCTTCTTCCTCAACTTCTTTTTTTTCTTCTTCTTCAACTTTTTCTTCTTCTTCTTCGTCTTCCTCCTCTTTGTTCTTCTTCTTCTTCTCCTTCTTCTTCCTCGACTTCTTTTTTTTCTTCTTCTTCAACTTTTTCTTCTTCTTCGTTTTTCTCTTCTTCTTCTTCTTCTCCTTCTTCTTCTTCCCCTTCTTGATCTTTTTCTACTTTTTTTCTTTTTCTTTCTACTTCTTCTTCTTTTTATTCTTCTACTTCTTCTTTGTCTTCTTATTCTTCTTCTTATTCTTCTTCTTTTTCTTCTTTGTCTTCCTCCTCCTCTCCTTCTTTTCCCTTTATTCCTTCTTCAACTTCCTCCTCTTCCTCTTTCTCTTCTTATTATTGTTCTTCTTCCTTGTCCTCATTATCTTGTTCTTCTTCTCCTTCTTCTTCTTTGTCTTTTTCTTCTTCTACTTCTTCCTCTTCTTTTTGTTCTTCTTCTTATTATTATTATTCTTCTTCATTGTCTTCTTCATCTTCTTCATCTTCTGCTTCTTCTCCCTCTTTTGCTTCTTCGTTTTCTAGTTGTTCTTTTCTTTAGTCATTTTCTTCTTCATTTTCTTATTCTTCGTCTTCGTCTTTTTCTTCTTCTTCTTCTTCTTCTTTTCCATCCTCTTCTTCCTCTTCTTCTTCTTCTTCTTCTCCTTCTCCTTCTTCTTGTCCTTCTCCTTCTCCTCTTTCTCCTTTTTGTTCTTCTTTTGCATCATCTTATTTTTATTCTTTTAATTTTTCTACTTTTTCTTCTTCGTTTATTCTTCTTCTTCTTCTTCTTCTTCTCCTTCTCTTTCTTCTTACTATTCTTTTTCTTCTTTATCTTCTTCTTATTCTTCTTCTTCTTCTTCCTCTTCTTCTTCTTGTTCTTCTTCTTATTCTTCTTTTGCTTCTTCTTGTTATTCTTCTTCTTCTTCTTCTTCTTCTTTGGCTTCTTCTTTTTCGTATTCTTCTTCTTCATCTTCTTCGTCTTCTTCTTCTTCTTCATCATCGTCATCATCTTCTTCTTCCTCTTCTCCTTCTTCTTTGTCTTCTTCTTCTTCTTCTTCTACATCTTTGTCTTCATCTTCTTTTTTCTCTTATTCTTCATCATCTTCTCCTTCTTCTTCTTCTTCTTCTTCATGTTTTCTTCTTCTTTTTCTTCTTTCTCTTCTTCGTCTTCTTCTTTTTTGTCTTCTTCTTCTTCTTCATCTTCCTCTTCTTCTTCTGCATCTTCTTCTTCTTCTTCTTCTTCTTCTTCTTCTTTTCTTCTTCTTCTTTTTCTTCTTCTCTTTCTTCTTCTTCTTCTTATTCTTCGTTTTCTTCGTCATCATAATCTTCTTCTTCTTCTTCTTCTTCTCCTCCTCCTTCTTCGACATCATCTAATTCTTCTTCTTCTTCTTCTTCTTCTTCTTTGTCTCCTTCTTCTTCTTCTTTTTCTCTTAATCATCATCGTCGTCATCATTGTCTTCTTCATTTTCTTCTTCTTCTTCTTCATGTTCTTCTTCTTTAACTCCTTTTACTTCATCATCTTTTCTTCTTCTTCTTTTTCTTCTTCTCTTTCTTCTGCTTCTTATTCTTCTTCATTTTCTTAGTCATCTTCTTCTTCTTATTGTTACTGTTCTTCTTCTTCCTCTTCTTGTTCTTCTTCTTCCTCTTCTTCTTCTTCTTCTTCTTTTACTTCAACTTCATCTAATTCTTCTTCTTCTTCTTCTTCTCCTTCTTCTTATTCATCTCCTCCTTCTTCTTTTTCTTCTTCATCATGATCGTTGCATCATTGTTTTTTTCATCTTTGTCTTTATTTTCATCTTCCTCTTCTTCCTATTCTTCATCATCATCTTCTTCGTCGTCTTCTTCTTCCTCTTCTTCTTCTTCTTCTTCCTCGTCTTCTTCATCTTCTTCAACTTCTTTGTCTTCTTCTTCTTCTTCTTCTTCTTCCTCTTCTTTTTCTTCTATTTCATTTTCGTCTTCTTCATCATCTTCTTCCTTTTCTTACAATTTTTCTTCTTCTTCTTCTTCTTCGTCTTCTTTTTCTTTATTTTCTTTTTTTCTTCTTCTTCTTCATGTTCTTCTGCTTTTTCGCCTACTTCTTCTTTTTCTTCATCTTTTTCATCATCATCTTCTTCTTCTTCTTCGTCCTCTTCTTCGTCTTCTTCGTCTTCTTCTTCTTCTTCTCCTTCTTCATCTTCTTCTTTTTCTTCTTCCTCTTCTTCTTCTTCTTCTACTTCTTTTCTTCTTCTTTTTGTTGTTCTTCTTCTTCTTCTTCTTCATTAACTCCTTGTTGTTCTTCTTCTTCTTCTTCCTCTTCTTCCTCTTCTTCTTCTTCTTTTTGTACTTTGTGTCCTTCTTCTTCCTCCTCCTTTTCTTCTTCTTCTTTGTCATTTTGTTCTCTTTCTTCTTTTTCATCTTCTTCTTCACCATCCTCTACTCCTTTTCTGCCAACTTGTTCTTTTTCTTCTTATTTTTCTTCTTCTTAATATTCTTCTTCTTCTTTGTCTTCTTCCTTTTCTTCTTTTTATCTTCCTTTTCTTCTTCTTCTTCTTCTTCGTCTTCTTCTTTTCCATTTATTTGTCCTCTTATACGTCTTCTTCTTTGCCTTCTTCTTCTTCTTCCTCATCTTCTTCTTCTTATTCTTCTTCTTCCTCTTCCTCTTCTCCATCTGCTTCTTCTTCCTCTTCTTCTTCTTCCTTTTCTTCTCCTTCCTCTTCTTCTTCTTCTTCTTCCTCTTCTTCTTCTTCTTCTTCTTCTTCGTCTTCCTCTTCCTCTTCCTCTTCTTCTTCTTCTTCTTCTTCTTCCTCTTCTTCTTCTTCTTTGGCCGCTTCTTCTTCTTCTTCTTCCATTTCTTCTTTTTCTTCTTCTTCCTCTTCTTCTTCTTCTTCTTCTTCTTCCTCTTCTTCTTCTTTGTATTCTTCATCATCATCATCAACATCATCTTCTTCTTCTACTTCTTCGACTTTTTCTTCTTGATTTTTTTTCTTCTTCTTCTTCTCCGTTATCATCTTGTTGTTCTTCTTCTTCTACTTTTAATTCTTATTCGTCTTCTTCTTGATTTTCTTCTTCTTCTTCTTCGACTTTTTCTTCTTCATCTTTTTCTTCCCTTCCTCTTCTTCCTCTTCTTCCTCTTCTTCGTCTTCCTGTTCTTCATCTTCGCCTTCTTCTTCTTCGTCTTCTTCTTTTTATTATTCTATGCCTTCTTCTACTTCTTCGTCTTCTTCTTCTTCGCCTTCTTCTGTTTTGTCTTCTTTTTCTTCTTCAACTTCTTCTTCTTTCTCTTCTCCTTATCGTTCCTCCTCTTCTATTTCTTCTTATACTTCTTCTTCTTCTTTTCATTATTCTTCTTCTTGTACAACTTTTTTTCCTCCTCCACTTCTTTTTCTACTTGTTCTTCTTCTTCTTTCCCTTCATTTCCTTCATCATCATCATCTTCTTCTTCTTCTTTTTATTCTATCTTCTTCTTCTTCTTCTTCTTTTTATTCTATCTTCTTCTTCATCACCTTCTTCTTATTATTCTTCTTATTCGTCATCTTCATCTTCTTCTTCTTTGTCTTCTTCTTTTTCTTATTCCTCTTCCCCATCTTCTTCTTCTTCTTCTTCTTCTTCGTCTTCTTCTTCTTTTTTATCTTCTTCATCTTCTTCTTCTTCTTCCTCCCCTTCTTCTTCTACTTCTTCTTCTTCTTCATTTTCTTCTTGTTCTTCTTCGGCTTCTTCTTTTTCTTCTCTTTCTTCTTCTTCTTCATCATTATATTCTTCTTCTTCTACCTCTTTCTCTACTTCTTCTTATCTTCTTCTTGTTGTTGTTCTTCTTCTTCTTCAACTTTTTATGTTTATTCCTCTTTTTATTTTCCTTCTTCTATCTCCTCTTTTTCTTTTTCTTCCTCTTCTTCTCCTCCTTCTTCTCCTTATTCTTCTTCTTTATCTTCTTTTGCACCATCATCTTGTTCTTGTTCTTCTTCTTCTTCTTCTTCCCCTTTTTCTTCTTCTTCACCTTCTTCTTCTTCTTCTTCTTCATCTTCTTCTTTTTCTTCTTCCTCCTTTACTTCTTTATTTTTCTTCTTCTTTTTCTTCTCCTTCTTCTTCTTCCACTTCTTCTTCTTCTTTTTTGTCTTCTTCTTCTTCTTCTTTGGCTTTTGCTTCTTCTTCTTTTTCTTCTTCTTTGTCTTCTTCTTCTTCTTCATCATCTTTCTCTTCTTCGTCATCTTCTTCTTTGTCTTCTTCTTCTTCTTCTTCTTCATCTACTCTATTTTCTGCTTCTACTTCTTCTTCAGCTTCTTCTTTTTCTTCTTTGTCTCCTTCCTCCTCTTCTTCTTCTTCTTCTTCGTCTTCTTTATCATCTTCTTCTTCTCCTTCTTCTTCGCCTTCTTCTTGTTTGTCCTCCTCTTTTTCAACTTCTCTTTCTTCCTCTACCTTTACTTCTTTTTCTTAATCTTCATGTCCTTGTTATTATTATTATTATTATTATTATTATTATTATAATTGTTATTATTATTATTAGATTATTATTACTATTATTGTACTATTTCTTCTTCTCGTGCTTCTGCTTCTTCTTCTTCTTCATCTTCTTCTTCTTTTTCTTCCTCTTCTACTTCTCATTCGTCTTTTTCTTCTTCTTCATCTTCTTCTTCTTCTATTTCCTCCTCTTGTTCATCTTCTTCTTGTTCGACTACTTCTTTTTCATCGTCGTCTTCTTCTTCTTTATTTTCTTCTTCTTTTTAATTTTCTTCTTCTTCTTCTTCTTCGATTTCTTCTTCTTCTCCTTCTTTTTCTTCATCTTCTTCTTAAACTTATTCTTCTTGTTCTTTAACTTCTTTTTATTTGTCTTCTTCTTCTTCCTCTTCATCGACTTCTTCTTCTTGGTCTTCTTGTTTTTCGACTTCATCTTCTACTTCCCTTTTTCTTCTTTGGCTTCTTCTTCTTCTACTTCTTCTTCTTTCACTTCTTCTTCTTCTTCTTCTCCTTTCTCTCCTACTTCTTTTTCTTCTTCATCTTCAACTTCTTCTTCTCCTTCTTATTCCTCTTCTTTTTCTTATTATTATTTTTATTATTATTATTATTATTATTACTATTCTTTGTCTTCTCCTTCTTAATCCTTATCTTCTTCTTCTTCTTATTTTTTCTTTTCTTAATCTTCTTCTTGTTCTTCTTCTTACTCTTCGTCTTCTTCTTCATCCTTCCCTTCTTCTTCATCATCCTCTTCTTCTCCTTCTTCTCCATCTCCTTCTTTTTCTTCTTCTTCTTCCTACTCTTCTTAGTCTTCTTCTTCTTCTTCTTCTTCCTCTTCTCTATCTTCTTCTTCGTCTGGTTGTTGTTGTTGTTATTCTTCTTCTTCTACTACTTCTAATTCTTATTCTTCTACTTCTTCGTCTTCTTCTTCTTCTTCTTCTTCTTCTTCTTCTTTTTCTTCATCTTCTTGTTTTTCCTCATTTTCTTCTTCTTTGTCTACTTCTTCTTCTGCTTTGTCTTCTTCTTCTTCCTCTTTTTCTTCTTCTTCTTCTTCTCTACTTCCTTCTTCTTCTCCATCTTCTACATCTTCTTCTTCTTTTTCTTCTTCTCTTCTTCTTTTTATTCTTATTCTTCTTCTTCTTCTTTTTTTTCTTCTTCTTCTTCTTCTTCTTCTTATACTTCTCTTTTTTCTTCTCCTTTACTTCCTTCCTCTTCTTCTTCTTCTTCTTCTTCTACTTCTTCTTCTTCTTCTTCTCCTTCTTCTTCTTTGTCATATTCTTCTTGTTCTTCTTCCTCGACTTCTTCTTGCTCTTCTTTTTCTTCTTCTTCTAATTCATTTTCTTCATTTTTAGTTTTCTCTCACTTCTACCTCTTCATCTTCTTCTTCTTTGTCTTCCTTTTCTATTTCTTTTTCTTCTTCTTCTTCTTCTTCTTATTCTTCTTCTACCTCTTCCACCTCTTCTTCTTCTTCTTCTTCTTCTTCTTCGCCTTCTTCTTCTTCTTTGCCTTCTTCTTCTTCTCCTTCTTCTTCTTCTTCTTGTTCTTCTTCTCTTGCTTCTTATTTTTACTCTTCTTATTTTTCTTCTTTTTCATCTTCTTCTCCTCATCCTTTTTATTGTTGTTCTTCTTCTTCTCCAGCTTATTGTTCTTTTTCAACTTTTTCTTCTTCTTCTTCTACTTCTACATCCTCCTCCTCCTCCTCCTCTTCTTCTTCTTCTTCTTCGTCGTCTTCTTCTTTACTTTCTACTTCTTCGTCTACTTTTTCTTCCTCTTCTTCTCCATCATCATCATCTTCTTCTTCATCTTCTTCTTCTTCTTCTTCTTTGTCTTCATCTTCTTGTTCTTATTCTTCATCATCATCACCATCTTCTTCTTCTTCTTCAGCTTCTTTTCCTTCTTCTTCTTCTGTGTCTTCTCCTTCTTTTCTTCTTCTTCTTCTTCTTGTTCTTCTTCTACTTCATCTTCTTCTTCTTTTTCTTCTTCTTCTTCTTCTTCTTCTTCTTCTTTACCTTTACCTTCTTCTTCAATTTTGTCTTTTCTTTATTCTTCTTCTTCGTTATAGTAT
>JAIUJO010001300.1:42500-70000 GCA_023846275.1 Vanilla planifolia
CTGCATCTTCATCTTCTTCATCTTCTTCTTCTTCTTCTTCTTCTTCTTCTTCTTCGTCTTCCTCTTCTTCATCTTCTTCTTGCTCCTCTTCTTTATCTTCTTCTTCTTCTTCTTCTTCTTCATCATCTTCTTCTTCTTCTTCTTCTTCTTCTTCTTCTTCTTCACCTTCTTCTTATACTTCTTATTCTTCTTCATCTTCTTCTTCTTCTACCTCTTCTTCTTCTTCTTCTACTTCTTCATCTTCTTCTTCTTCTTCTTCTTCTTCATCTTCTTCTTCTTCTACTTCGTCTTCTCTGTCTTCTTCTTCTTCTTTTTTCTTGTTCGTCATCTTCTTCTTCTTCCCCTTCTTCGACTTCTTCTTGTTTGTCTTCTTCTTCTTCTTCCTCATCATCATCTTTTTCTTCTTCTTTGTCTTCTTCTTCTTCTTCTTCTAATTCTTCTTCTTCCTCTTCTTCTTCTTCTTCTTCTACATCTTCTTCTTCTTCTTCTTCTTCTTCTACTACTACTGCTACTACTTCTACTTCTTCTTCTACTTCATCTTTTTCTTATACTACTTCTTCTTCGATTTCATCTTCAACTTCTTCTTCTTCAATTTGTTCCCCTATTCCTCTTCTTCTTCTTCTTGTTCTTCTTTTCTTCTTCTTCCACTTCTTCTTCTTCTTTTTCTTCTTATTATTATTATTCTTCTTCTTCTTCATCTTCCTCATCGTCTTCTTTTTCTTCATCATCTTCTTCTTCTTCTTCTTCTTCTTCTTCTTCTTTTCGTCTTCTTTTTCTTCTTAATCTTCTTCTTCCTCTATATCTTTACCTTCTTATTCTTCTTCTTCTTTTTCTACAATCTCTTCTTCTTTGTCTTGTTCTTCTTTATCTTCTTCTTTTATTCTTCTTCTTCATCATCTTCTTCTTCTTCTTCATCATCTTCTTCTCTTCTTCTTATTCATCTTTACTTCTTTTTCTTCTTCTTCTTCTTCTTCTTCTTCTTTTTCTTCTTCTTCTTTTTCCTCTTCCACATCTTTTCTTCTTGTTCTTCTTTTTCGTTATCTACTACTTTTTTTTCTTCTTCTTCTTCTTTGTCTCCTTGTACTTCCCCTTCTTCTTCTTCTTGTTCTTCTTCTTCTTCTTCTTCTCTTATCCTCCTTCTTCTACTTCTTCTTGGACTTCAACTTCTTGTTCTTCTTCTTCTTCTTCTTCTTCTTCTTCTTCTTCTTCTTCTTCATCTTCTTGTTGTTGTTGTTTTTGTTCGTCCTCTTCCTTCTTCTTCTTCTTCTTCATCATCGTCATCATTGTGATCTTTTTCTTTTTCTTCTCTTCATCTTCTTCGTCTTCTTCTTCTTCCTCTGGCTTCTTCTTCTCTGTCTTCTTCTCCTTCTTCTTCTTCTTCTTTTTCTGTTTCTTTTTCTTCTTCTTTTTCTTCTTCTTCTCCTTCTTCTTCTTCTTCTTCCTCTTCTTCTTCTTCATCTACTTCTTCTTTTTCTTCTTCTCTGTTCTCTTCTTCCTCTTCTTCTTCTTCTTCTTCTTCGACAAGTTCTTCTTCTTCTTCTTCAAAAACATCTGCTTTTCATCAACATTTTCATCTTCCTCTTCTTCTTCGCCTTCTTCTTTGTCCTCCTCTTCTTCTTCTTCTTCGTCATCAACTTCTTCTCTTCTTATTCTTCTTCTTCTTCTTCCTTCTTCTTCTTCTTCTTTTTCTTCTTCCTTTTCTTCTTCTTCTTCTTCTTCTTCTTCCCCTTCTCCTCCTCCTTCATTATTGTCATCTTCATCTTCCTTTTCTTCTTCTTCTTCTCCTTTTTCTTTTACTTCTTCTTGTTATTCTTCTTCCTCTTTGACTTCTTTTCTTCTTCTTCTTCTTCTTCATCTACTTCTTCTTCTTCTTCTTCTTCTTCTTCTTCTTCTTTTTCTTCTTCTTCTTCCTCTTCTTCTTCTTCTTCTTCGTCTTCTTCTCTTTTTCTTCTTCTTCTTCTTTTATTTCCTCTTCTTCTTCTTTTACTTCTACTACTACTTCTTCTTCTTCTTCATTTTCTAATCCTTCTTCTTCTAGTTCTACTTGTTCTTCATCTTCTTCTTCTTGTTCTTCTTTTTCTTCTTCTTTCTCTTCTACTTCTTCTTTATCTTCTTCTTCTTCTTCTTCCCCTCCTCCTTCTCCTTTGTCTTCTTCTTCTTTCTTCTTCTTCTTTCTTCCTCTTCTTCTTCTTCTTCTACTTTCTCTTATACTTCTTCTTTGTCCCTCTACTTCTTCTTCTTCTTCATCTTCTCCTCCTCTTCCTCCTCCTCCTCTTCTTTTATCTTCCACCTCTTATCCTTCTTCTTTCTCTTCTTCATCTTCTTTGTCTACATCTTCCTCTTCTTTGCCTTCTTCTTCTTCTTCCTCTTCTTCTTCGTTTTCTTCTTGTGCTTCTACATCTTCTTTTTCTTCTTCTTCCTCGTCTACCTCTAAGCCTTCTTCTTCTTTTTCTTCTTCTTTGTCTTTTTCTTCATTGTCTTCTTCTTCTTCTTCTTATTCTTCTTCTTTCCCTTCTTCATCTTCTTCTTCCCCTGTTCCTTATTCTTCTTATTCTTTTCTTCTTCTTCTTCTCCTTTTTCCTCTTCTTTTTCTTCTTTTCCCTTTTCTTCTTTTTCTTCTTCTTCTTCTTCTTCTTTATTATCTTTTTGTTCTTCTTCATCTTCTTCTTCTTCTTCTTCTTCTTCTTCTCCTTCTCCTTCTTCTTCTTCTTCTTCGCCTTCCCCTTCTTCTTTTTCTTCATCTTCTTCTTCTTCTACTTCTTCTTCTTCTTCTTTTCCTACTTCTTCTTCTTCTTCTTCTACATCTTCACCTTCCTTTTCATTTTGTTCTTCTACGTTCTTCATCTTCTTGTTCTTCTTCTTCTTTCTCTTCGTCTTCTTCTACTTCTTCTTCTTCTACTACTACCTCTTCTTCTCCTCCTCCTCCTTTGTCTTCTCCTTCTTCTCCTTCTTCTTCTTCTTCTTCTACTTCTTCTTCTTCCTCTTCTTCTTCTTCTTCTACATCTTCTTCTTCTTCTTCTTCTTCTGCTACTACTACTACTACTACTACTACTACTACGACTAGTTTAACTTCTACTTCTTCTTCTTCTTCTTCTTCTTCTTCTACTTCATCTTTTTCTTATACAACTTCTTCTTCCACTTCATCTTCTTCTTCTTCTTCTTCTTCTTCAATTTTTTTCCTCAGTTCCTCTTCTTCATCTTCTTATTCTTCCTCTTCTTATTCTTCTTCTTTTCTTCTTCTTCTTCTTCTTCCTCTTCTTCTTCTTCTTCTTCTTCTTCTACCTCTTCTTCTTCTTCTTCTTCTTCTTCTTCTTATTCTTCTTCTTCTTCTTCTTCTTCATCTTCCTCATCGTCTTCTTTTTCTTCATCTTCTTCTTCTTCTTCTTCTTCTTCTTCTTTTCGTCTTCTTTTTTTTCTTAATCTTCTTCTTCCTCTATATCCTTGCCATCTTCTTCTTCTTCTTCTTTTTCTACAATATCTTCTTCTACGTCTTATTCTTCTTTATCTTCATCTTTGTATTCTTCTTCTTCAACATCATCATTTTCTTCTTCTTTATCTTCTTCTTCTTCTTCTTCGTCTTCCTCCTCTTATTCTTCTTCTTAGTCTTCTTCTCCTTCATCTTCTTCTTCGTTTGCTTCTGCTTCTTCTTCTTTCTATTCTTCTTCCTCTTCTTCTTCTTCTTCTTCTTCTTTGTCTTCTACTTCATCTTCTTCTTTTTTTCTTCTTCTTCTTCTTTCTTCTTCCGCTTCTTCATCTTCTTCTTCTTCTTTGAATTCTTCTTCTCTTTTTATTCCTTCTTGTTGTTCTTCCTCTTCTTCTTTTTCTTCTTCTTCTTCTATGTCATCATCAACATCTTCTTCTTCTTCCTCTTCATCTTCTTCTTCTTGTTCTTCTTGTTCTTCTCCTTCTTCTTCTACTTCTTCTCTTTCTATTCTTCTCCTTTATCTTAATATTCTTCTTCTTCTTTGCCTTCTTCTTTGTTGTATTCTTATTCTTTGTCTCCTTCTTTTTCTTTTTCATCTTTTTCTTCTTCTTCTTCTTCTTCTTCTTCTTCTACTCCTACTTCTTATTTTCATTCTTCTAGCTTTTCTTCCTCTTCTTCTTCTTCTACTTCTTCTTCTTCTTCTTCTTCTACTTCTTCTTCTTCCTCTTCAACTTCTTCTCCTTTTTTCTCTTCTTCTTCTTCTTCCTGTTCTTATCGTGCTTTTTCATTTTTCTTCTTCTTCTTCTCCTTTTTCCTCTTCTTCTTTTTCTTCTTTTTCTTTTTCTTCTTCTTCTTCTTCTTCTTCTTTGTTTTCTTTTTGTTCTTCTACTTCCTCTTCTTCTTCTTCTTCTTCTTCTTCTTTGTTTTCTTGTTCTTCTTCTTTGTTGTCTTCTTCTTCTTCATCTTCTTGTTATTTTTCTTCTTCTTCTTCTTTGGCTTCCCCTTCTTCTTTTTCTTCTTCTTCTTCTTCTTCTGCTACATCTTCTTGTTCTTCTTTTCCTACTTCTTCTTCTTCATCATCTTCTTCTTCTACGTCTTCACCTTCGCTTTCATTTTCTTTTTCTACTTCTTCATCTTCTTGTTCTTCTTCTTCTTCCTCTTTGTCTTCTTCTTCTTCTCCTACTTCTTCTTCTTCTACTTCTACTTCTTCTCCTCCTTTGTCTTCTCCTTCTTCTTCTACTTCTTCTTCTTCTACTACTTCATTTTCTTCTTCATCTTCTTCTTCATCTTCACCTTCTTCTACTTCAACTTCTTCTTCTTCTTCGCATTTTTCTTCATATTTTTCTTCTTCTTTTTCTTCTTCTTTAACTTCTTCTTCTTTTTCTTCATGTGCTTCTTCTTCTACTTCTCCTTCTACTTCTTATTTCTCTACTACTTCTTTTTCTTCTTCTTCATTCTCCTCTCTATCTTCCTCTTCTTTGCCTTCTTTTTTTTCTTCTTCTTGTTCTTCTTCCTCCCTTCTTCATCAACATCATCTTCTTCTTCTTCTTCTTGTTCTTCTTCTTTTTCTTCTTCTTCTTCGTCTTCTTCTTTTTCGTCTTCCTCTTCTTAATCCTCTTCTTCTTCTTCCTCTTCTTCTTCTTCTTCGTGTTCCTCTTCTTCATCTTCTTCTTGCTCCTCTTCTTTACCCTCTTCTTCTTCTTCTTCTTTATCTTCTTCTTCTTCTTCTTCTTCTTCTTCTTCTTCTTCTTCTGCTTCTTCTTCTTTTTCTCTTTCTATTCTTCTTCTTTTCTTCTCCTTTATCTTAATATTCTTCTTTTTCTTCTTGTTCGTCTTCTTTTTCTTCTTGTTCGTCTTCTTCTTTTTCTCTGCCTTCTTCTTTGTTGTATTCCTATTCTTTGTTGCATTCTTTTTCTTCTTCTTCTTCTTCTTCTTCTTCTTCTTCTTCTTTTACTCCTACTTTTGATTTTCATTCTTCTAGCTTTTCTTCTTCTTCTTCTTCTT
The DNA here is from genome assembly GCA_023846275.1 of Vanilla planifolia. Classification (NCBI taxonomy): domain Eukaryota; kingdom Viridiplantae; phylum Streptophyta; class Magnoliopsida; order Asparagales; family Orchidaceae; genus Vanilla; species Vanilla planifolia. Next base: position 47,929 of record JAIUJO010001300.1, read on the forward strand.
ATTCTTCAACTTCTTCGCCTGTTTTTTCTTCTTCTTCCTCTACCTATTCTTATCGTGCTTTTCCTTTTTTTTTTCTTCTTCTCCTTTTTCCTCTTCTTCTTTTTCTTCTTTTTCTTCTTTTTCATTTTCTTCTTCTTCTTCTTCTTCTTCTTCTTATTTCTTTTCTTTTTCTTCTTCTTCTTCTGCTTCTTCTTCTTCCTCTTCTTCTTCTTCTTCTTCTTCTTTGTTTTCTTCTTCTTCTTCTTTGTTTCCTTCCTCTTCTTCTTCTTTGTTTCTTCTTCTTCTTCCTCTTCTTCTTCTCCTTCTCCATCGTCTTCTTCTACTTCGCCTTCCCCTTCTTCTTTTTCTTCTTCTTCTTCTTCTTCTTCTACTTCTTCTTGTTCTTCTTTTCCTACTTCTTCTTCTTCTTCTTCTGCGTCTTCACCTTCGTTTTCATTTTCTTCTTCTACTTTTTCATCTTCTTGTTCTTCTTCTTCTTCCTCTTTGCCTTCTTCTTCTACTTCTTCTTCTTCTCCTCCTTTGCCTTCTCCTTCTTCTTCTTATTCTTCTTCTTCTTTTACTACTACTTTATTTTCTTCTTCTTCTTCCTCCTCACCTTCTTTTTATTCATCTTCTTCGTCTTCTTCTTTGCCTTTTTCTTCTTATTTTTCTTCTTCTTTTTATTCTTCTTTAACTTCTTCTTCTTCTTCTTCTTCTTCTTCGTGTGCTTCTTCTTCTAATTCTCTTTTTACTTCTTATTTTTCTACTACTTCTATCTTTTTCTTCATCCTCTTCTCTATCTACCTCATCCTCGTCTTCTTCTTTTTTGTCTTCTTCTTCTACATCATCTTCCTCTTCTTCTTTTACATCTTATTCTTATTCTTCTTTTTCTTTGTCATCTTTTTCTTCTTCTTCTTCATCTTCTTCTTCTTTGCCTTCCTCTTCTTCTTATTCTTCTTCTTCCTCTTCTTCTTCTTCTTCTTCTTCATCTTGCTCTTCTTCATCTTCTTCTTGCTCCTCTTCATTATCTTCTTCTTCTTCTTCTTTTTCTTCTGCTTCTTCTTCTTCGTCGTCGTCTTCTTCTTCTACTTCTTGTTCTTCTTCTTCTGCATCTTCTTCTTATAGTTCTTACTCTTCTTCCTCTTCTTCTTCTTCTACATCTTCTCCATCTTCTGCTTCTTCTTCTGCTTCTTCTTCATTCTCTTCTTCTTCTTCTTCTTCTTCATCATCATCATCATCTTCTTCTTCTTCTACTTCGTCTTCTCTGTCTTCTTCTTCTTTTTCTTGTTCGTCTTCTTCTTCTTCCACTTCTTTGACTTCTTCTTGTTCGTCTTCTTTTTTTTTGTCTTCTTCTATGTCTTCTTCTTCTTCCTCATCATCATCTTTTCTTCTTCTTCGTCTTCTTCTTCTTCTTCTTCTACTTCTTCTTCTTCTTCTTCTTCTTCTTCTTCTTCTTCTTCTACATCTTCTTCTTCTTCTGCTTCTTCTTCTTCTTCTTCTACTACTACTACTAGTTCAACTTCAGCTTCTTCTTCTTCATCTTCTTCTTCTTCTTCTACTACTTCATCTTTTTCTTATACTACTTCTTCCACTTCATCTTCTTCTTCTTCTTCTTCTTCTTCAGTTTATTCCTCTTTTCTTCTTCCTCTTCTTCATCTTCTTCTTCTATGTCTTCTTCTTCTTCCTTGACTTCTTCTCTTTTTATTCCTTCTTCTTGCTCTTTCTCTTCTTCTTTTTCTTCTTCTCCTTCTTCTTCTTCTTCTACATCATCATCATCTTCTTCTTTTTCTTTATCTTCTTCTTCTTGTTCTTATTCTTCTTTTTGTCTTTCTATTATTATTCTTCTTCTTCTCCTCCTTTATCTTAATATTCTTTTTCTTCTTCTTCTTCTTCTTTTACAACTTCATCTTTTTCTTATACTACTTCTTCCACTTCATCTTCTTCTTCTTCTTCTTTTTCAGTTTATTCCTCTTTTCTTCTTCCTCTTCTTCATCTTCTTCTTCTATGTCTTCTTCTTCTTCCTTGACTTCTTCTCCTTTTATTCCTCCTTCTTTTTCTTCCCCTTGTTCTTCTTCTTGTTCTTCTTCTTCTTCTTCTTCTTTGTCTTCTTCTTGTTGTTCTTCTTCTTTTTGTCTTTTTATTATTCTTCTTCTTCTCCTCGTTTATCTTAATATTCTTCTTTGTCTTCTTCTTCTTCTTCTTTTTCTCCGCCTTCTTCTTTGTTGTGTTCTTATTCTTTGTCGCCTTCTTTTTCTTCTTCAACTTTTTCTTCTTTTTCTTCTTCTTCTTCTTTTCTTCTTCTTGTACTCCTACTTCTTATTTTCATTCTTCTAGCTTTTCTCCTTCTTCTTCTTGTTCTTCTTCTTCTTCTTCTTTTTTGGCTTCGTTTTCATCTTTTTCTTCTTCTTCTTCTTCTTCTTCTTATTCTAGTTTTCCTTCTTCTTCAACATCTTCTTCTACTTCTTCTTCTTCTTCTTCTTCTTCTTCTCTTGTTCTTCTTCGTATTCTTCTTCTTCTTCTTCTTCTTCTTCTCTTCTTCTTCTTCTTATTATTATTATTGTTCTTCTTCTTCTTCTTCTTCTTTTTATTGTTTTTCTTTTTCTTCATCTACTTCTTCTTCTTCTCATCCTTCTTCTTTAACTTTAAAATCTTCTTCATCATCTTCTTCTTCTTCTTCTTCGTAGTTATTTTCTTCTTCTTCTTCTTCTTCTTCCTCTTCTTATTTTTCTTCTTCTAATTCTTATTCTTCTTCTTCATCGCCTTTTACTGCCACTACTTCCTCTTCTTCTTCTCCTTCTTCTATTCCTTCTTCATCTTCTTCTTCATCTTCTTTATCCTCTTCTGTTTCTTCTTCTTCTTCTTCTTGTTCATCTTCTTCTTCCTCTTCTACTTCCTATTATTCTTCTTCTTCTTTGTCATCATCTACTTCTTCTTCTTCTTCTTCTTCTTCTTTTTCTTCTTCTTCTTCTCCGACTTCTTCTTCTTCCTCTTATTCACATTCATCTTCTTCGACTTCTTCTTCATCATCTTCTTCTTCTTCTTCTTCTTCCTGTTGTTCTTCTTTTTTTTCTTGTTCTTCTTCTCCTTCTTCTTCTTCTTCTTCTCCTTCATCTTCTTTTTGTTCTTCTCTTCTTCATTTTATTCTTCTTCTTTTTATTTTTATTTTTCTTCGTCTTCTTCTACTTCTTCTTCTTCCAGCTCTTCTTCTCCTTCATCTCTTTTTATTCTTCCTTCTTCTTCTTCCTCTTCTTATTTCTACTCCTTCTTCTTTTTCTTTATCTTCTTCTTCTTGTTCTTGTTGTTCTTGTTGTTGTTGTTATTCTTCTTCTTCTTCTTCTTCTTCTTCTCTCTTTTTCTTCTTCTGCTTTTTCTCCCTCTTCTTCTTGTTCTTCTTTCTCATCTTTTACTTAGTCATCTACTTCTTTGCCAACTTCTTCTCCTTCTTAGTCTTTTTTCTTCTTCTTTTTCTTCTTCTTCTTCTTCTTCATTTTTTTCCTCTTCTTCTTCTTCTTCTTCGTTTACTTCTTCTCCTTCTTCTTCTTCCTCTGCATCTTGTTCTTCTTGTTCTTCTTCTCCTGCTTCATATTTTTATTTTTCTTCTTTTGCTTGTTCTTCTTCTTATTCATCTTCTTCTCCTTTTTCTTATTCTTCTTCTTCTTCTTCTTCGTATTCTTTTCCTCTTTTTCTTCTTCTTATTATTCTTCTTCTTCCTCCTCTTCCTCCTCTTTTTCTTCTTCTTCTTCTTCTTCTTCTTCATCTTCAACTTCTACTTCTTCTTCATGGTCATCATCATCGTCATCATCATCATCATCATCTTCTTCTTCTTCTTCTTCTTCTTCTTTGTCTTCTTCTTCTTCTTCATCTTCTTCTTCTTCTTTTTCTTCTATGCCGTCTTCTACTTCTTCTCCCTCTTTGCCTTCTTCTTCTTCGTCATCCTCTTCAACTTCTTCTTCTTCTTCTTCTTCTTCGTGTTAATCTTCTTCTTCTTCTTCCTCTTCTTCTTCTTCTTCTTCTTCTTCTTCCTCTTCTTCGTCTTCATCTTTTTAGTGTTCGTCTTCCTCTTCTTCTTCTTCTTCTTCTTAATCCTCTTCTTCTTCTTCTTCTTCTTCTTCTCTTCTTCTTCATGTTCTTCTTTTCTTCTTCTTACTCTTCTTCTTCTTCCTTTTGTTCTTCTTCTTCCTCTTCTTCCTCATTGTCTTCTTCTTTTTTTTCCTCTTATTATTATTCTTCTTCTTCTTCTTAATCATGATCATCATCATCATCTTCTTCTTCTTATTCTACTTGTCCATCTTCTTAATCATCTTCTTCTTCATGTTCTTCTTCTTGATTTTCTTCTTCTTCTTCTTCTTCTTGTACTCCTACTTCTTATTTTCATTCTTCTAGCTTTTCTCCTTCTTCTTCAACTTCTCTTTTTTTTCTTTTTCTTCCTCTTCCTGTTTTTATCGTGCTTTTTCTTTTTTTTTCTTCTTCCTCCTCCTCTTCTTGTTCTTGCTCTTCTTCTTCTTCATCTTCTTCTTCATCTTCTTCATCATATTCTTCTTCTTTTTCTTCATCATCATCGTCTTCTTCTTCTTCTTCTTCTTCTTCATCCTTTCTTCTTCTTCTAGTTTTCCTTCTTCTTCACCATCTTCTTCTACTTCTTCTTCTTCTTCTTCTTCTTCTTCTCATGTTCTTCTTCGTATTCTTCTTCTTCTTCTTCTTCTTCTTCTTCTCTTCTTCTTCTTCTTATTCTTATTCTTGTTCTTCTTCTTCTTCTTCTTGTTTTTCTTTTTTTTCATCTACTTCTTCTTCTACTTCTCCTTCTTTATCTTCAAAGTCTTCATCATCATCATCTTCTTCTTCTTCTTCATAGTTGTTTTCTTCTTCTTCGTCTTCTTCTTCTTCTTCCTCTTCTTATTTTTCTTCTTCTAATTCTTATTCTTCTTCTTCATCGTTTTTTACTGCCACCACTTCTTCTTCTTCTCCTTCTTCTATTCCTTCTTCTTCTTCTTCTTTGTCTTCTTTATCCTCTTCTATTTCTTCTTTTTCTTCTTCTTGTTCATCTTCTTCTTCCTCTTCTACTTCTTATTATTCATCTTCTTCTTTGTCATCATCTACTTCTTCTTCTTCTTCTTCTTCTTCTTCGACTTATTCTTCTTCTTCTTTTTCTTCTTCTTCTTCTCCGACTTCTTCTTCCTCTTATTCATATTCTTCTTCTTAGTCTTCTTCTTCATCTTTTTCATCATCACCTTCTTCTTCTTCTTCTTCCTGTTGTTCTTCTTTTTTTTCTTCTTCTTCTCCTTCTTCTTCTTCTTCCTCTCCTTCATCTTCTTTTTGTTCTTCTCTTCTTCTTATTATTCTTCTTTTTCTTCTTCTTCTTCTTAATATTTTTATTTTTCTTTGTCTTCTTCTTCTTCTTTTTCTTCCAGCTCTTCTTCTCCTTCATCTCTTTTTATTCTTCCTTCTTCTTCCTCTTCTTCTTTCTACTCCTTCTTCTTCTTTTTCTTTATCTTCTTCTTCTTGCTCTTGTTGTTCTTCTTATTGTTATTCTTCTTCTTCTTCTTCTTCTTCTTTCTTTTTCTTCTTCTGCTTTTTCTCCCTCTTCTTCTTCTTCTTCTTTCTCACCTTTTACTTAGTCATCTACTTCTTTGTCAACTTCTTCTTCTTCTTAGTCTTTTTTTCTTCTTTTTCTTCTTCTTCTTCTTCTTCTTCATTTTTTTCCTCTTCTTCTTCTTCTTCTTCGTTTACTTCTTCTCCTTCTTCTTCTTGCTCTGCATCTTGTTCTTCTTCTTCTTCTTCTTCTTCTCCTACTTCTTATTTTTATTTTTCTTATTTTGCTTGTTCTTCTTCTTATTCATCTTCTTCTCCTTTTTCTTATTCTTCTTCTTCTTCTTCTTCGTATTCTTTTTCCTCTTTTTCTTTTACTTATTCTTCTTCTTCTTCCTCCTCTTCCTCCTCTTCTTCTTCTTCTTCTTCTTCTTCTTCTTCTTCATCTTGAACTTCTACTTCTTCTTCATGATCATCATCATCATCATCATCTTCTTCTTCTTCTTTTTCTTCTTCTTCTTCTTTGTCTTCTACTTCTTCTTCATCTTCTTCTTCTTCTTTTTCTTCTATGTCATCCTCTACTTCTTCTCCCTCTTCGCCTTCTTCTTCTTCGTCATCCTCTTCAACTTCTTCTTCTTCTTCTTCGTGTTAATCTTCTTCTTCTTCTTCCTCTTGTTCTTCCTCTTCTTCTTCTTCTTCGTCTTCTTCTTCTTCCTCTTCTTCGTCTTCATCTTCTTTGTCTTCGCTTCCTCTTCTTCTTCTTCTTCTTCTTAATCCTCTTCTTCTTCTTCTTCTTCTTCTTCTTCTTCTCTTCTTCTTCATGTTCTTCTTTTCTTCTTCTTTTCTTCTTCTTACTCTTCTTATTCTTTCTCTTCTTCCTCATTGTCTTCTTCTTTTTTTCCTCTTATTCTTCTTCTTCTTCTTCTTAATCATGATCATCGTATCATCATCATCATCATCTTCTTCTTCTTCTTCTTCTTCTTGGCCATCTTCTTAATCATCTTCTTCTTCCTGTTCTTCTTCTTGATTTTCTACTTCTTCTTCTTCTTCTACTTATTCTTCTTCTTCTTCTTCTTCTTCTTCTTATTCTTCTTCTTCTTCTTCTTCTTCTCCTTTTTTGTCTTCTTCTTCTTTTCTTCATCTTCTTCCTCTTCTTCTTCTTTGCCTTCATCCTCTTCCTCTTTTTTGTCTTCTTCCTCTTCTTCTTCTTCCTCTTCTTCTTCTTCTTCTTCATCTTCTTCTCCTCTTCTTCTTCTTCTTCTTTGACTTCTTCTTCTTCTTCTTCTTTGTCTTGTTCTTTTTGTTGTTCTTCTTCTCCAACTTGTTATTCTTCTTCTTCTTTGTGATCTTGTTCTTCTTCTTCTTCGACTTCTTCTCCTTCTTTTTCTTCTTCTTCTACTTCTTCGTCTTCTGTTTCTTCTACTTCTTCTTCTACTAATTTTTATTTTCCTAATTTTTATTATTATTATTCTTCTTGTTCTCCTTTTTATTCTTCTTCTTCTTATTATTGTTCTTCTTGTTTTTTTCTTTTTCATCTTCTCATTCTTCTTATTCCTCTTCTTCTTCTTCTTCTACATCTTTGTCTTCTTCTTCTTCTGCTTCTTCGTTTTCTTCTTATTCATCTTCTTCTTCGTCTTGTTCTTCTTCTTCTTCTTCTTTGTCTTCTTCTTCTTCTTCTTCTTCTTCTTCTTCCTCTTCTTCTTCGTCGTGATCATCATCTTCTTCTTTTTCTTCTTTCGCAAGTTTTTCTTCTTTTTATTGTCTTCTTCTTCTTCTTCTTTTTCTTTCCCTTCTTCTCCTTCTTCATCCTCTTCTTCTTCTTCATCTTCCTCTTCGTTTTCTTTTTCTTCTTCTTCTTCATCATCATCGTCTTCTTCTTCTTCATCTTCTTCATCTTTCTCACTTCTTCTTCTTCTTCTTTTTCTTCATCTTTTTCATCTTCTTCTTCTTCTTCTTGTACTTTGTCGACTTCTTCGTCTTCTTCTTCTTCAACTACTTCTTCGTCTTCTTCTCTTATTCTTCTTCTTCTTCCTCTTCATCTTTTTCTTGTTCTTCCTCTTCTTCTACTTCTACTTCTTTTCTTCTTATTATTATTATTATTATTATTCATCATCAACTACTTGTTCTTGTTCTTCTTCTGCTCCGTCTCCACCTTCTTCCTCTTCTTTTTCTTCTTCTTTTTCTTTTTTTCTACTTTTTCTTCTCTCTCTTCTTTTTCATCTTCATTTTCATCGTCTTCTTCTTCTTCTTTTCCTTTTTCCTCTTCTTCTTCCTCTTCTTCCTCTTCTTCTTCTTCTTCTTCTTCTTCTTCTTCTTCAACCATCTTCTTCTTCTTCTTCATGTTCTTCTTCTTCTTCTTCTTGTTCTTCTTCTTCTTCTTCTTCTTCTTCTTCTTCTTCTTTTTCTTCTTCTTCTTCTTCTTTTTATTCCTCTTCTTCTTCATCTTCTTCTTCTTCTTCTTCTACTTCTTCTTCTTCTTCATCTTTTTCTTCTTCCACTTCTTTGTCTTCTTCTTGTTCATTTTCTTCTTCATCTCCTTCTTCTTCTTCTTCATCATCTTCTTGTTCTTCTTCTTCAGCTGCTTCTTCTTCTTCGTTTTTTTCTTCTTCCACTTCTTTGTCTTCTTCTGGTTCGTCTGCTTCTTCATCTCCTTCTTCTTCTTAGTCCTCTTGCTCTTCTTCATCTTCTTCTTCTTGTTGTTCTTCTTTTTCTTCTTCTTCTTTCACTTCTTCTTCTTTGTCTTCTTCTTCTACTACTACTACTTCTTCGTCTTCTTCCATTTTGTCTTCTTCTTCCTCCTCTTCTCCATCTTCCTTTTCTTCATTTCCTTCTTCTTTCTTTTCTTCTTCTTCTTTTTTATTTTCTTCTTTTTCTTATCTTCATCTTCATCATCTTCTTTTTCTTCATTTTCTTCTTCTTCTTCATCATCATCTTGTTATTATTATTATTCTTCTTCTTCTTTGCCTTCTTCTTCTTCTTTTTGATCTTCTTCTCCTTCTTCTCCTTTATCTTCTTCTTATTCTTCTCCTTCTTTTACTTCTTCTTCATTGTCATCTTCTTTTTATTATTCTTCTTCTTTTTCAATTTCTCTATTTTTTGTTCCCTTCTTCATTTTCTTCGTCTTCCTCTTCTTCGTCTTCGTCTTATTTGCCTTCTTCGTTTTCAACATTTACTTTTTCTTCTGCCCCTTCTTCTTCTTCCTCTTCATCGACTTCATCTTTGCCTTCTTCTTTTTTGTATTCTTTTTCTTCTTCTTCTTCTTCTTGCTCTTCTTCTTCTCCTTCATCTTCTCCTTATTCATCTTCTTCTTCTTCTCCCTCTTCTTCTCCTTATTCTTCTACTTCTTCTTGTTCTTCTTCTTTGTATTATTCATCTTTTTCTTCTTCTCCTTCTTATTCTTCTTCTTGTACTTCTTCTTCTTGTTCTTCTTCTTCTTCTTCTTCTTTGTCTTCTTCTTCTTCTTCTTCTTCTTCTTCTTCTTCTTCATTTTCATCTCCTTCTTCTTCTTCTTCTTCTTCCCTTTCATCATCATCTTCTTCTTCTTCTTCTTCTTCTTCTTCATCTTCATTTTCTTTTTCTTCTTCATCGACTTCTTCTGTTTATTCCTCTTTTTCTTCTTCTTCTTCTTCTTCCTCCACTTTTTCTTCTTCTTGTTCTTCTTGTTCTTCTTTTTTTATTCTTCTTCTTCTTCTTCTTCTTCTTTTTCTGCTCCTTCATCGTCTTGTTGTGGTTGTTGTTGTTCTTCTTCTTCCTCTTGTTCATCTTCTTCTCTTTTCTCTTTTTCATCTTCCTCTTCTTCGTCTTATTCTTCATCACATTCTTCTTTTTCTGTCTTCTTCTTCTTCTTCTTCTTCATTTTTTTCTCTGTCTTCTTCTTCTTCTTCTTCTTCTTCTTTGCCTTTTTGTTTTTCTTCTTTTTCGTCTTCAACTTCTTCTTTGTCTTCTTCCTCTTTCTCTTCTTCTTCTTCTTCTTCTTCTTCTTTATCTTCTTCTTTTTCTTCTTCTTCTTCCTCTTCTTCTCCTTCTTTTCCTTCTTCTTCGTTCTCTTCTTGTTCTTCTTTGCCTTCCACTTTTTCTTCTTCTTCTTCTTCATTTTCTTCCTCCTCCTCTTCTTCTTAATCTTCTTCTTGTTCTTCTTCTTCTAATTCTTCTTTGACTTCTGTAGTTTATTCCTCTTTTTCTTCTTCCATTTTTCATCTTCTTCTTCTTCTTCGTCTTCTTCTTCTTCTTTTTTTGCTTCTTCTACTTCTTCTTCATCTTCTTCTTCGTCTTCTTCTAAGTCCGCTACTTCTTCTTCTTCTTCTTGTTCTTCTTCATTTTCTTCTTCTTCTACTTCTTCATCTACTTCTTCTTCTTCTTCTTCTTCTTCTTCTACTTCTTCTTTTTCTTCTTTGTCTTCTTCTTCTTCTAGTTGTTACTTTTTCTTCTTCTTCTTCCTTTACCTCTTCTTATTCTTCTTCTTCTTCGTCGTCATCATCTTCTTCTTGTTGTTCTTCTTCTTCTACTTCTTTGACATTTTCTTCTTCATTTTATTCATCTTCTTCTTTTTTCTCATCTTCAACTTTTTTTCTTCCTCTTCTTCTTCTTCTACTTTGTCTTCTTCTTCTTCTTCTTCTCCCTCTTCTTCTTCTACTTCTTCTCCTTTTACTTTTTCTTCTTATTCTTCTTCTTCTTCTTTTTATTCTTCTTCTTCTTTTTCTTCTACTTATTATTCTTCTTCTTCCGTTTCTTCACCCTCTTCTACTACTTTTTATTCCTTCTTCTTCTTCTACTTCTTCTTTTTCTTCCTCTTCTTTTTCTTCTTCTTCTTTTACTTCTTCTTCTTCTTCTTCTTCTTTGTCTTCTTGTTCTTGTTCTTCCTATTCTACTTCTTCAATTTCTTCTTCTTCTTCTTTTTCTTCCTCTTCTTGTTCTTCATCTTCTTCTTCTTCTTCTTAGTTTTCTACCTCTTCTACCTCTTCATCTTCTTGTTCTTGTTTTTCTTACTCATGTTCATCTTCGTTTTCTTCTTCTTTTTCTTCTTTGACTTATTATTCTGTTTCTTTTTTTCCTTCTTCTACTTGTTCTTCTTATACTTTTTCTTCCTCTTCTTCTTCTTCTTCTTCCACTTCCACTTTTTCTCTTTCTTCTTCTTTATCTTCTTCTCCTTCTTCTTCTTATTCTTATTCTACTTCTCCTACTTCTTATTTTTATTCTTCTGATTTTTCTTCTTCTTATTCTTCATCTTCTCCTCCTTTTTCTTCTTTTTTTACTTCTTCTCTGGCATATTGTTCTATTTCAACTTTTCTTCATCTAATTCTACATCATCATCTTCTTGTTCTTCTTCTTAATCTTCATCATCATAATCATCATGTTCTTCATCTTCTTCATCTTCTTCATCTTCTACTACTTCTTCTTCCTTTTCTCCATCATCATCAAAATCATCATCATCTTCTTCTTCTTGTTCTTCTTCTTCTTATACTTCGTCTTATTCTTCTCCTTCATCTTCTTATTCTTCTTCTTCACCTTCTTCTTCTTCTTCTTCTTTGTCTTCTTCTTTTTCTTCCTTTTCTTCTTCCTCTTCTTCAAAATAATCTTCTTCTTCTTCTTCTTCTTCTTTTCTTCTCCTCCTCCTTCTTCTTGTTCTTCTTCTTCTTCTTCTCTTTCTTCTTCTTCTTCATCTTCTTCTTCTTTATCTTCACCATCTTCTTCATCTCTATCTTTTTCTTCTTCTTCTTTGTCATAGACTTCTTCTTCTTATTCTTATTCATTTTCTTCTTCTCCTTCTTCTACTACTACTTCTTCTTCATCTATTCTTCTTCCCTTCTTTCTTCTTCTCCTTCTTCCTCTTATTTATCTTCTTGTTCTTCTTCTTCATCTTCTTCTTCTTTTTATTCCTCTTCTTCTTCTTCTTCTTCTTCAAATCCTACTTCTTCTTCTTCTTCTTCTCCTTATTCTTATTCAACTTCGACATCATCTTCTTCTTCATCTTCATCTTCTTCTTCTTCTTATTCTTCTTTTTCATGTTGAACTTTTTGACCTTCTTCTTCTACTTCTTCCTTGTTATGGTCTTCTTTGTCATCTTCTTCTTTTTCTTCTTCTTATTCTTATTCTTATTCTTATTCTTGTCCTTGTTCTTCTTCTTCTTCTTCTTCTTGTCCTTCTTCTTCTTCTCTTTTTCTTCCTCTTCTTCTTGTTGTTGTTGTTCTTCTTCTTCTTCCTCATCTTCTTTTTCTTCTTCTTCTTCTTCTTCTTTAACTTCCATTTTTCTTCTTCTTCTTCTTCTTCTTCTTCTTCTTCTTCCACTTCTGCTTCTTCATCATCATCTTCTTCTTCTTCTTCTTGTTCATCTTCTTCTTCTTCTTCTTCCTCCTCTTCTTTTTCTTGTTTTTCTTCTTCTTCTACTTCTTCTTCTTCTTCATCTTCTTCTTTGCCTTCTCCTTCATTTTCTACTTCTTCTTCTTCTTCTAAATCTTCTTCTTCTCCTTCTTCTTCTTCTTCTACTACTACTTCTTATTCTTCTTCTACTTCTTCATCATCTTCATCTTTCCCATCTTCTTCTTCTTCTTCTTCTTCTTCATTTTCTTCTTCTTCTTCTTCTTTGTAGTCTTCTCCGTCTTGTACATCCTCTTCTTCTTCTTCTTCATCGTCTTCTTCTTCTTCTACTCCTTTTTTTCTTCTTCATTCTTCTTTCTCTTCTTCTTCTTCTTCTACTTCTTTTTCTTCTTATTCTTTTTTTAATTCTTATTATTATTATTCTTCTTCTTCTTTTTCTTATTCTTCTTCTTCTTCCTTTTCGTCTTCTTCTCTTTTTATTCCATCTTCTTCTTGTTCTTGTTCTTGTTCTTTTTTTTCTTTTTCTTCTTCATCTTCTTTGTCTTTCTTCTTGTTCTTCTTCTTCTTCTACTTCGCTTTCTTCTTGTGCTTCGCTTTCTTCTTCTTCTTCTTCTCCTTCGTTGCCATCACCATCTTTTTCATCTTCTTCTTTTTTATTCTTCTTCTTCTTCATCTTCTTCATCTTCCTCTTCTTTGTCTTCTTCGTTTTCTTCTTCTTCTTCTTCTTCTTCTATTTCTCTTCTTCTTCTTCTTCCTCTTCTTCTTATTATTATTCTTCTTCTTCCTCTTCTTTATCTTCTTCTTCTTTGTCTTCTATTTCTTCTTTGTCATGTTCTTCTTCTTCTTCTACTTCTTCTTCTTCTTCCTGTCCATCTTCTTCTTCTTCTACTCTTTTTTCTTCTTCTTTCTTCTTCTTTTTCTTCTGCTTCTTCTTCTTCTTATTCTTATTCTTCTTCTTCTTCTTCTTCTTCTTCATCTTTCTCTTCTTCTCAGTCCACCACCACTTCTTCTTCTTCTTCTTGTTCTTCTTCATTTTCTTCTTCTTCTACTTCTTCGTCTACTTCTTCTTCTTCATCTTCTTCTTCTTCGTCGTCTCTGTCTTCTTCTTTGTCTTCTTCTTTTTCTTCTTCTTCTTCTTATTTTTTCTTCTTCTTCTTTTTCCTTTACTTCTTCTTATTAATCTTCTTCTTCTTCGTCGTCGTCATCTTCTTCTTCTTCTTCTTCTACTTCTTCTTCGACTTCTTGTTCTTCATTTTATTTATCTTCTTCTTTTTCTCGTCTTCACCTTCTTTTTCTTCCTATTCTTCTTCTTCTGCTTTGTCTTCTTCTTCTTCTTCTTCTTCTTCTTCTCCTTCTTCTTCTACTTCTACTTCTCCTTCTTCCTTTTATTTTTCTTCTTGTTCTTCTTCTTCGTCTTCTTCTTTTTATTCCTCTTCTTCTACTTCTTCTTCTTCTTCTTCTTCATCATTATATCCTCCTTCTTCTTCTTCTTCTTCTTCTTCTTTTTCCCCTCCTTATTCTTATTCAACTTTGATATCATCTTCTTCTTCTTCTTTTTCTTCTTCTTCTTCTTCTTCTTCTTCTTCTTCTTCTTCCTCTTTTTTGTATTGATCTTTTTGTCCTTCTTCTTCTTCTTCTTCTTTGTCATGGTCTTTCTTCGTCATCTTCATCATTTTCTTCTTCTTATTCTTATTCTTATTCTTATTCTTGTTCTTATTCTTCTTCTTCTTCTTCTCCTTCTTCTTCTGCTTCTCTTTTTCTTCCTCTTCTTCTTGTTGTTGCTGTTGTTCTTCTTCTTCTTCTTCTTCTTCCTCTTCTTTGTCTTCTTCTTCTTCTTCTCTTTCTTCCTCATCTTCTTTTTCTTCTTCTTCCTCTTCTTCTTCTTCTTCTTTCACTTCCACTTCTTCTTCTTCTTCTTCTTCTTCCACTTCTTCTTCTTGACCTTCATCTTCTTCTTCTTCTTCTTCCTCTTCTTTTTCTTGTTTTTCTTCTTCTTTTACTTCTTCTTCTTCATCTTCTTTTTTTCCTTCTCCTTCATTTTCTACTTCTTCTTATTCTTCTTCAAAATCTTCTTCTTCTCCTTCTTCTTCTTCTTCTTCATCTACTTCTTATTCTTCTTCTTCATCATCATCTTCATGTTTTCCATCTTCTTCTTCTTCTTCTTTTCTTCTTTTACTTCTTCTTCTTCTTTTTCTTCTTCTTCTTCTTCTTTGTCGTCTTTTTCTTTTCTTCTACTTCTTCTACTTCTTCTTTTTCTTCTTTGACTTCTTCTTCTTCTTCTTTTTCTTCTTCTTCTTCTTCTTCTACTACTTCTTCTTCTTCTACTTTTTCTTCTTCTTCAACTTCTTCTTTTTCTTCTTCATCCTCTTCTTCTTTGTCTTCTTCAATTTGTTTTTCTTTTTCTTCTTCATCTTCTACTTCCTCTTTTTTTTCTTCTGCTTCTTCTTTTTCTTCCTCTTCTTCTTTCACTTCTTCTCCTTGTTCTTTCGTCATTTTTTCTTCTTCTTGTTCTTCTTTTTCGACTTCTTCTTCTTCTTTTTATTCTTCTTCTTCTTCTTTTTCTTCTGCTTATTCTTATTCTTCTTCTTCTTCTTCCACTTCACCTTCTTCTACTCATTTTATTCCTTCTTCTTCTTCTTCTACTACTTCTTTTTCTTCTTCTTCTTCTAGTTCTTCTTCTTTTTCTTCTTCTTCTTCATCTTTGTCTTCTTTTTCTTCTTCTTCCTCTTCTACTTCTTCAATTTCTTCTTCTTCTTCTTTATCTTCAACTTCTTGTTCTTCTTTTCCTTACTCATCTTCATCTTTGTTTTGTTCTTCTTTTTCTTCTTTTTCTTCTTTAACTTATTTTTCTTTTCCTTTTTTCTTCTTCTACTTGTTCTTCTTATACTTATTATTCTTCTTCTTCTTCTTCTTCTTCTTCGCATTTCACTTCTTCTCTTTCTTCTTCTTTGTCTTCTTCTCCTTCTTCTTATTCTTATTCTTATTCTTCTTCTCTGGCTTCTTATTTTTACTCTTCTTATTTTTTCTTCTTCTTCATCTTCATATTCTCCTCCCCCTTTTTATTCTTTTTTTACTTCTTCTCTAGCTTATTGTTCTTTTTAAACTTTTCTTCTTCTTATTCTTCTTCTTCCTCCTCTTATAATTCTTCATCGTCTTCTTCTTCTACTTTTTCTTCTTCTTCATCATCATCATAATCATCATCTTCTTCATTTTCTACTACTTCTTTTTCTCCATCATCATCATAATCATCATCATCTTCTTCTTCTTGTTCTTCTTCTTCTTATTCTTCGTCTTGTTCTTCTTCTTCATCTTCTTCTTCTTCTTCTTCACCTTCTTCTTCTTCTTCTACTTCTTTGTCTTCTTCTTTTTCGTCTTTTTCTTCTTCCTCTTCTTCAAGATCATCTTCTACTTCTTCTTCTTCTTCTTCTTCTTTTCTTCTCTTCCTGCTTCTTCTTCTTTTACTTCTTCACTTTCTGCTTCTTCTTCTTCTTCTTCTTCTTTATCTTCACCATCTTCTTCATCTCTATCTTTTTCTTCTTCTTCTTCGTCATAGTCTTCTTCTTATTATTATTATTATTATTCTTTTTTTCTTCTTCTTCTGCTACTACTTCTTCTTGATCTGTTCTTCTTCCTCTCTTTCTTCTTCTCCTACTTCCTCTTATTTTTCTTTTTGTTCTTCTTCTTTGTCTTCTTCTACTTTTTATTCCTCTTCTTCTTCTTCTTCTTCTCCTTCATATCCTTCTTCTTCTTCTTCTTCTTCTTCTTCTTCTTCTCCTTATTCTTATTAATCCTCGACATCATCTTCTTCTTCTTCTTGTTCTTCCTCTTCTTCTTCTTTTTCGCATTGATCTTTTTGTTCTTCTTCTTCTTCTTCTTTGTCAGGGTCTTCTTCGTCATCTTCTTCCTTTTCTTCTTCTTATTCTTATTCTTATTATTATTCTTGTTCTTGTTCCTCTTCTTGTTCTTCTTTTTCTCCTTCTACTTCTTCTCTTTTTCTTCCTCATCTTCATCTTGTTGTTGTTCTTCTTCTTCTTCTTCTTCCTCTGCTTTGTCTTCTTCTTTTTCCTCTTCTTCTTTCCCATCTTCTTTTTCTTCTTCTTCTTTCTCATCTTCTTTTTCTTCTTCTTCTTCTTCTTCTTCCACTTCTACTTCTTCTTCTTCTTCTTCTTCTTCTTCTTCCTCCTCTTCTTTTTCTTTTTATTCTTCTTCTTCTACTTCTTCTTCTTCTACTTCTTCTTCTTCATCATCTTCTTCTTTATCTTCTTCTTCATTTTCCACTTCTTCTTCTGAATCTTCTTCTTCTACTTCTTCTTCTTCTTTTTCTTCTTCTACTTCTTATTCTTCTTCTTCTGCTTCACCTTCATCTTTTCCTTCTTTTTCTTCTTCTTCTTCTTTTTCTTCTTTGACTTCTACTTCTTCTTCTTTTTCTTCTTTTTCATCTTCTTTGTCGTCTTCTTCTTCTTCTTCTTCTTCTTCTTCTTCGTCTTCTTCTTCTTCTACCCCTTCTTTTTCTTATTCTTTCTTCTTCTCCTTCTTCTTCTTCTTAGTCTTTTTTTATTCTTATTCTTCTTCTTCTTCTACTTTTTCTTCTTCTTCTTCTTCTTCTTCTTCTTCCTTTTCCTCTTCATCACATTCTTCTTCTCTCTTTGTTCCATCTTCTTCTTGTTCTTCTTCTTCTTTTTCTTCATAATCTTCTTTGCTTTCTTCTTCTTGTTCTTCTTCTTCTGCTTCGCCTTCTTCTTCTGCTTCGCCTTCTTCTTCTTCTTCTTCTTCTTCTTCTTCTTTTTCTTCTCCATCGTCGTCATCATCATCTATTTCGTCTTCTTCTTTTTGTTCTTCTTCTTCTTCTTAATCTTCTTCGTCTTCCTCTTCTTCTTCTTCTTTTTCTTCTTCTTCTTCTTCTTCTTCTTCTCTTCTTATTCTTTCTCTTCTTCTTCTTCTTCTTCTTCTTCTTCTTCCTCTTCTTTATCTTCTACTTTTTTGTCTTTTACTACTTCTTCTTTGCTGTCTTCTTTGCCTTCTTCTACTTCTTCTTCTTCTTCATCTCCATCTTCCTCTTCTTCTACTCCTTTTTCTTCTTCTATCTGGTTCTTTTTCTTCTTCTTCTTCTCCTTCTTCTTCTTTTTCATTTTATTGTTATTTTTATTCTTATTATTTTTCTTCTTCTTCTTCTTTTTCTTCTTCTTGCTCTTCCTCTTCCTCTTCCATTTCTTCTCATTCTTCTTCCCTTTTTATTCCATCATCATCTTCTGCTTCTTCTTCTTCTGCTTCGTCGCCCTCGTCATCGTCACCGTTATCTTTTTCGTCTTCTACTTTTTCCTCCACTTCTTCTTCTTCATCTTCTTCTTCTTCCTCTTCTTTGCCTTCATCTTCTTCGTCATCTTCCTCTTCCTCTTCTTCTTCTTCTTCTTTGTCATATTCTTCTTTTTCTTCTTCTTCTAATTCTTTTTCTTCTTCTTCTTCTTCTTCTTCTTCTTCTCTTCTCCTTCTTCCTCTTCTTCTTCATCTTCTTCTTCTTTTTCTTCTTCATCTTCTTCTTCTTCCTCTCTTCTTCATATTCCTCTTCATCTTCATCTTCTTCTTCTTCTTGTTTTTCTTCTTCTTCTTCTTTCCTTGTTCTACTTCTTTTTCCACTTCTTCCTATTCTTCGTCTTCTTCTTCTTACTCTTCTTCTTCATCATTTTTTTCTTCTTCTTTGTCTTCTTCTTCTTCTTCTTCTTCATCTTCTTCATTTTTTTCTTCGACGTCTTCTTTTTCATCTTCTTCTTCTTCATCATCATCTTCTTCTTCTTCTTCTTCTTTTTCTTCTTCGTCCTCTTCTTCTTTGTCTTCTTCAGTTTGTTCCTCTTTTTCTTCTTCATCTTCTACTTCCTCTTTTTTTCTTCTGCTTATGCTTTTTCTTCCTCTTCTTCTTTCACTTCTTCTTCTTGTTCTTTGTCATTTTTTTCTTCTTCTTGTTCTTCTTCTTCTTCGACTTCTTCTTCTTTTTATTCTTCTTCTTCTTCTTTTTCTTCTACTTCTTTTTCTTCTTCTTCTTCTTCCACTTCTTCACCTTCTTCTACTCCTTTTATTCCTTCTTCTTCCTCTTCTTCTTCTTCTACTTCTTCTTTTTCTTCTTCTACTTCTTCTTCTTCTTCTTCTTCTTCTGTGTCTTCTTGTTCTTGTTCTTCCTCTTCTACTTCTTCAATTTCTTCTTCTTATTTATCTTGTTCTTCTTGTTTTTCATCATCATCTCCTTCTTCTTCTTAGTTTTCTACCTCTTCTACCTCTTCATTTTCTTGTTCTTCTTTTTCTTACTCATCTTCATATTCCTTATCTTCTTCTTTTTCTTCTTTGACTTATTTTTCTATTTCTTTTTTTCTTCTTCTACTTGTTCTTCTTATACTTTTCTTCTTCTTCTTCGTCTTCTTCTTCTTCCTCTTCCACTTCTTCTCTTTCTTCTTCTTATTCTTATTCATCTTCTCCTGCTTCTTATTTTTACTCTTTTTATTTTTCTTCTTCTTCATCATCATCTTCTCCTCCTCCTTTTTGTTCTTTTTTTTACTTCTTCTTTGGCTTATTATTCCTTTTCAACTTTTCTTCTTCTTGTTCTTCTTCTTCCTCCTCCACTTCTTCTAATTCTTCATCATCATCATCATCTTTTTCTTCTTCATCATCATAATCATCATTTTCTTCATTTTCTTCGTCTTCTACTACTTCTTCTTTTTCTCCATCATCATCATCTTCTTCTTCTTGTTTTTCTTCTTCTTATTCTTCATCTTGTTCTTCTTCTTCATCTTCTTCTTCTTCTTCTTCATCTTTGTCTTCTTCTTTTTCGTCTTGTTCTTCTTCCAATTCTTCAAAATCAACTTCTATTCCTTCTTCTTTTTCTTCTTCTTTTCGTCTTCTTTTTCTTCTTCTTCTTTTTCTTCTATTTCTTCTTCTCCTTCTTCTTCTTCTTCTTCTTCTTCTTCTTTATGTTCACCATCTTCTTCATCTCTGTCTTTTTCTTCTTCTTCTTCTTCAAAGTCTTCTTCTTCTTCTTCTTCTTCTTCTTCTTATTCTATTTCTTCTTCTTCTTCTTCTACTACTACTACTTCTTCTTCATCTGTTCCTCTTCCCCTCTTTCTTCTTCTCCTTCTTCCTCTTATTTTCTTCTTGTTTTTTTTCATCTTTTTCTTCTTTTTATTCCTCTTCTTCTTCTTCTTCTTCATCATATCCTCCTTCTTCTTCTTCTTCTTCTTCTCTGTATTCTAATTCATCTTCGACATCATCTTTTTCTTCTTGTTCTTCTTCTTCTTCTTCTTTTTCGTATTGATATTTTTGTCCTTCTTCCTCTTCTTCTTCTTTGTCATGGTCTTCTTAGTCATCTTCTTCTTTTTCTTCTTATTCTTATCCTTATTCTTCTTCTTCTTCTTCTCCTTCTTCTTCTTCTTCTCCTTTTCTTCCTCTTCTTCTTCTTCTTCTTCTTCTTCTTCCTCTTCTATGTCTTCTTCTTCTTCTTCTTCCACTTCTTCTTCTTCCTAATCTTCTTCTTCTTCTTCTTCTTCTTCTTCCTCTTCTTTTTCTTGTTATTCTTCTTCTTCTACTTCTTCTTCTTCTTCATCTTCTTCTTTGCCTTCTCCTTCATTTTCCACTTCTTCTTCTTCTTCTTCTAAGTCTTCTTCTTCTTCTTCTTCTTCTTCTACTTCTTATTCTCCTTCTTCTTCTTCATCGTCTTCATCTTTTCCTTCTTCTTTTTCTTCTTTAAATTCTTTTTCTTCTTCTTTGTCATCATCTTCTTCTTCTTCTACTTCTTCTTCTTCTTCATCATCATCTTCTTCTTCTTCTACTCCATCTTTTTCTTCTTCTTTCTTCTTCTTCTTCTTCTTCTTCTTCTTAGTCTTTTTTATTCTTATTCTTATTCTTCTTCTTCTTCATTTTCTTCTTCTTCTTCTTCTTCCTTTTCCTCTTCTTCTCATTCTTCTTCCCTTCATATTAAATCTTCTTCTTGTTCTTGTTCTTCTTCTTTTTTTCTTATTCTTCTTCATCTTCCTTGCCTTCTTCTTCTTGTTCTTCTTCTTCTTTGCCTTCTTCTTCTTCTTTTTTTTCTTCTCCATTGTGGTCATCTTCATCTTTTTCATCTTCTTCTTTTTCTTCTTCTTCTTCTTCATCTTCTTCGACTTCCTCTTCTTCGTCTTCTTCTTTTTCTTCTTCTTCTTCTTCTTCTTCTACTTCTCTTCTTCTTCTTCCTCTTCTTCTTCTTCTTCTTCTTCTTCCTCCTCTTCTTCTTTGTCTTCTACTTCTTCTTCTTTGTCATCTTCTTCGCCTTCTTCTACTTCTTCTTCTTCTTCCTCTCTGTCTTCTTCTTCTACTCCTTTTTTTCTTCTTTCTTCTTCTTTTTGTTCTTCTTCTTCTTCTTCATTTTCATCTTATTCTTCTTTTTATTCTTATTGTTATTCTTCCTCTTCTTTTTCTTCTTCTTCCTCTTCCTCTTCCTTTTCCTCTTCTTCTCATTCTTCTTCTCTTTTTATTCCATCATCATCTTCTTCTTCTTTTTCTTCTTTTTCTTCATCTTCTTCTTCATCTTCCTTGTCTTCTTCTTCTTCTTCTTCTTCTTGTTCTTCGTCGCTCTCGTCATCGTCGCCGTCATCTTTTTTGTCTTCTTCTTTTTCCTTCTCCTCTTCTTCTTCTTCTCTTTCATCTTGTTCATCCTTTTCTTTTCCATCATCTTCTTTGTTGTCTTCCTCTTCCTCTTCTTCTTCTTCTTCTTGTTCATATTCTCTTTTTTTTTCTTCTTCTTCTTCTTCCTCTTCTCTTCTCCTTCTTCCTCTTCATCTTCATCTTCTTCTTCTTTTTCTTCGTCATCTTCTTCTTCTTCCCAACCTTCATATTCCTCTTCTTCTTCTTCTTCTTTTTCCACTTTTTCTTCCGCTTCTTCATCTTCTTCTTCTTCCTCTTCTTCTTCCTCATCTTCTTCTTCTTCTTCGTCTTCTTCTGCTTCTTCTTCTTCTTCATCTTCTTAATTTTTTTCTTCGCCATCTTCTTATTCGTCTTCTTCTTCTTCATCTTCTTCTTCTTCTTCTTCTTCTTCTTCTTCTTCTTCGTCCTCACATTCTTTGTCTTCTTCAGTTTGTTCCTTGTTTTCTTCTCCATCTTCTATTTCCTCTCTTTTTTTCTGCTTCTTTTTCTTCATCTTCTTCTTTCACTTCTTCTTCTTGTTCTTTATCATTTTTTTCTTCTTCTTGCTCTTTTCTTCTTCTTCGACTTCTATTTCTTCTTCTTCCTCCTCTTCTTCTTCTTCTTCCTCTTCTTCTTCTTCTTTTCCTCTTCTTCGTCTTCTACTTCTTGTCCTTCTTCTTCTCCTTCTTCCTCTTCTTCTTGTTCTCCTCCTGCTTCTAATTTTTACTCTTCTTCTTTTTCTTCTTCTTCTTCTTCTTCTCATTTTTATTCTTCTTCTTATTATTGTTCTTCTTGTTTTTTTTCTTTTTCTTCTTTTTCTTCTTCTCATTCTTCTTCTTCTTCTTCCTCCACTTCTTCTTCTTCATCGTCTTCTTCTACTTCATCTTCTTCTTCTTTGTTTTCTTCTTCTTCCGCTTCATCGTTTTTTTCATGTTCGCCTTCTTCTTCGCCTTCCTCTTCTTCTTCTTCTTCTTCTCCTACTTCTTCTTTGTCTTCTTCTTCTTCTTCTTCTACTTCTTCTTCTTCTTCTACTTCTTATTCTTCTTTTTCTTCTTCTTCTTCTTACTCTTCTTGTTCTCTTTCCTCTTCTTCTTCGCCATTTTCTTCTTCTTCTTCTTCATCTATTCTTTTCTTCTTCTTGTTCTCTTCTTCTTCTTCTTCTTCTTCTTTGTCTTCTTCTTCTTTCATTTCTTTGTCTTCTTCTTGTTCGCCTTCTTCTTCATCTCCTTCTTCTTCTTCTTCATCTTCTTCTTCTTCTTCGTCTTCTTCTTCTTCTTGTTCTTCTTCTTCATTCTCTTCTTCTTCTTTTCCTTCTTCTTCAACTACTACTACTACATCTTCTTCTTCCTTTTGCTCTTCTTCTACTTCCTCTTCTTTGCCTTCCTTTTCTTCGTTTTCTTCTTCTTTCTCTTCTTCTTTGTTTTCTTCTATTTCTTCTTCATCTTCTTCTTCTACTTCGTCTTCTTTTTCTTCGTCGTCGTCTTCTTCTTCATCATCATCTTCGTATACTTCTTCTTCTTATTCTTCTTCGTCTTCTTCTTCTTCTTCTTGATCTTCTTCTTCTTCTCCTCCTTTATCTTCTTCTTCTTCTTCTCCTTCTTCTTTTATTTCT
>JAIUJO010001300.1:87500-92500 GCA_023846275.1 Vanilla planifolia
CTTATTCTTCTTCTTCTTCGTCATCTTCTTCTTTTTTCACTTCTTCATTTTCTTATTCTTCGACTAAAACTTCTTCCTCTTTTACTTCTTCTTATTCATTATCTTCTTCTTCTTCTTCTTTGACTTCTTGTTCATCATCGTCATCTTCTTCTTCTTATTCAAAGTATTCATCATCATCATCTTCTTCTTCCGCTTCTTCTTCTTCTTCTTCTTCTTATCTATTAACTTCTTCTTATTCTACTTCATCTTCTTCTTTGTCTTCTACTTGTTCGCCTTCTTCTCCTACTTCTTCTTATTCCTCGTCTTCTTCTTCTCCATCTTCTTCTTCTTCTTCTTTATCTTCTTCTTCTTCCTCCTCTTCCTCTTCCTCTACTTTTACTTTATCATCTTCTAACTCTTCTTCGTCTTCTTCATCTTCATCTTCTTCATCTTCTTCTTCTTCTTCTACTTCTTCTTTTTCCTCCACCTCTTCTTTTTCTTCATCTTATATTTCTTCTTCTAATTCTTCTTCTACTCCTACTCCTTTTTATTCTTCTACTTTTTCTTCTTCCTTCTCTTCTTCTTCTTCTTCTTCTTCTTCTTCTTATTCTAATTCTTCGTCTTTTTGTTGTTCTTATTCTTCTTCTTCCTTTTTTTCCACTTCTTCCTCTTCCAATTCCTCTTCTTCCTCTTCTTCTTCTTCAACTTCTTCTTCTTCTTTTTCTTCTTCTTCTCCTTCTTCTTCTTATTCTTCTCCTTCTCCTTCTTCTACTACCTTTTCTTCAACTTCATCTTCTTCTTCTTCTTCTTCTTTTTCTACTACTTTTACTTTTTCGTCTTCTTACTGTTCTTCTGCTTCCTCCTAATCATCATCATCATCTCCTTGTTCTTCTTCTTCTTCTTCTCCTCTTCTTATTCTTCTTCTTATTTTTCTTCTTCTTCTTCTTCTTCTTCTTCTTCTTCTTTTCTAGCTTCTTCTTTTTGTTCTTCTACTTTTTCTTATTCTTCTCCTTCTTCTTCTTCTTCTTCTTCTTGTTCGTGTTGTCGTTGTTGTTGTACTTCTTCTTTTTGTTCTTCTTCTTCCTCTTCTTCTTCTTCTTCTTGTACTTCTTCATCTTCTTCTCCTTCTTCTTCGTCAATTTCTTCTTCTTATTATTTTCATTCTTCTTCTTCTTCATCTTTTTCAACTTCCTCTTTTCTTCTTTTTCTTTATCTTTATTCTATTCATCTTCTTCTTCTTCATCTTCTTTTTCTTCCTCTTTTTTGTCATCTTCTTCTTCTTTTATCTTCTTCTCTTCTTCTTTTTCTTCTTTTTCTTCCACTTCTTCTTCTTCCCCTTCTTCTTCTTCATTTTAGTCTGCTTCTTCTTCTTCTTCGTCATCTTCTTCTTCTTCTTCTTCTTTTTCTTCAACTTCTTTTTCTTCATCTCCTTCTACTTCTTCTTCTTGTTCTTCTTCTTCTTCTTCTCACCATCTTATTCTTTTACTAATTCTTCTTCTTATTGTTATTCTTCTTCTTATTCTTATTCTCCTTCTTCCTCTTCTTCTTTGTCTTGATGTTCTTATTCTTCTTCTTCTTCGTCGTCTTCTTCTTTTTTAACTTCTTCGTTTTCTTCTTCTTCGACTTCTACTTCTTCCTCTTTTACTTCTTCTTCATTATCTTCTTCTTCTTCTTCGTTGTTTTCTTCTTATTCATCTTCTTCTTCTTCTTCATCTTCTTCTTCTTTTTCTTCTTCTTCTTCTTCTTATTCTTAGTATTCATCATCATCTTCTTCTTCTTTTTCTCCTTTAACTTCTTCTTCTTGTTCTACTTCAACTTCTTCGTCGTCTTCTTCGTAACCTTCTTCTTCTTCTTCTTCCTCGTCTTCTTCTTCTTCATCATCTTCTTCTTCTTCTTCTTCCTCTTCCTCTTCTTTTACTTTTACTTTATCATCTTCTAACTCTTCTTCATCATCATCTTCTTCTTCTTCATCTTCATCTTCTTCTTCTTCTTCTACTTCTTCTTCTTTTTCCTCCTCTTCTTTTTCTTCATCTTATATTTCTTCTTCTACTTCTTCTTTTACTCCTACTCCTTTTTATTCTTCTACTTTTTCTTCTTCTTCCTTTTCTTCTTCATCTTCTTCTTCTTCTTCTTCTTCTTCTTCTAGTACTACTTCTTCGCCTTTTTGTTGTTGTTGTTCTTCTTCTTGCCTTTCTAATTCTTCTTCTTCGTCTTCTTCTTCTTGATCTTCCTCTTCTTCTTTTTCTTCTTCTTCTCCTTCATCTTCTTATTCTTCTCCTTCTTCTCTATCTTCTTCTTCTTCTCTTTCTACTTCTATCTCATCTTCTTCTTAATTTTTCTTCTTCTTCTTCTTCTATTACCTCGTCTTCTTCTTCATCTTCTTCTTCTTCTTCTTCTTTTCCTTCTTCTTCTTCAACTTTTACTTTTTCGTTTTCTTACACTCCTTCATCTTCTTCTTCGTCATCATCATCTTCTTCTTCTTCTTCTTCTTCTTCTTCTTCTTTTTCGACTTTTTCTTTTTGTTCTCCTACTTTTTCTTATTCTTCTCCTTCATCTTCTTCTTCTTCTTATTCATCTTTTCTTTGTTCTTCTTCTTCTTCTTCTTCTTCTTCTTCTTCTTTTTGTTCTTCTTCTTCCTCTTCTTCTTCTTCTTCTTAATCTTTGTTTTCTTCTTCTTCTTCTACTACTTCTTCATCTTCCTCTTCTTCTTGTTCTTCATCTTTTTCTTTTTCTTTCCCTTCTTCTTCTTCTTAGTTTTCATCTTTTACTTTTTCTTCGACTTCTTCGTCCTCCTCTTCTTCGTCTTCCTCTTCTTCATGTTCTTCCTCTTCGACTTCTTCTTCTTTTTCGTCTACTTCTTCTTTGTTGTCTACTTCTTCTTCTTCTTCTTCTTCCTCTTCCTTTTCTTCTTCTCTTTTTCTTTGCCTTCTTCTTCTTCGTCTACTTGTCCTTCTTCTTCTTCTTCTTCTTCTTCTTCTTCGTCTTCCTCCTTTTCCACTTCTTCGCTTTCTTCTTCTTTTTTTCTTCTTCTTCTTCCTACTCTTCTTTATCTTCTTCTTCTTCTTCTTCTCCTTCTTCATCTTCTTCTTCTTCTTCGTCTTCATCATCATCTTCTTCTTCTTCTAATCTTCTTATTCCTCTTCTTCTTCTTCTTCTTCCTATACTTCTTCCTCGCCTTCCTATAATACCCCTTCTTCTTCCACTTCTTCTTCTTCTTCTTGTTCTTCTCCTTTTTCTTCTTTGTCTTCATTTACTTCTTCTTCTTCTTCGTCGTGTTCCTCTTCTTCTACTTTTTCTACTTCTTTTTCTTCTTCTTCATCTTCCTCTTCTTGTCCTACTTGTCCTTCTTCTCCTTCCTCTCCTTTTTCTTCATCATCATCATCTTCTTCTTCTTGTCCTTCTTCTTCTTCTCCTTCTTCTTCATCATCTTCTCCGTCTCCTTCTTGTTCTTCTTCTTCATCTTCTTCTTCTACTTCTCCTTCTTCTACTTCATTTTATTCTTCATCGTCTACTTCTTCACCTTCTTCTTCTTCTTCTTCTTCTTCTTCTTCGTCTTTTTGTTCATCTTCTTCTTGTTCTTCTTTGTCTTCTACTTCTTCTTTTTCATCTTCTACTTTTACTTTATCATCTTCTAACTCCTCTTCGTCTTCTTCTTATTCATCTTCTGCTTTTTCTTCCTATTCTATGTCTTTTCTTCTTCATCTTCTTTTCCTTCATCTCCTTCTGCTTCTTCTTCTTCTTCTTCTTGTTCTATTTGTCCTTCTTCTTCTTCTCCTCATTATTTTCTTCTTCTTCTTCTTTTTCTTCATATTCTCCTTCTTCTTCTTCTTCTTCTTCTTCTTCTTCTTCCCTTTCCTTATCTTCTTTGTCTTGATCCTCTTATTATTCTTCTTCATCTTCGCCTTCTTCTTCTTTTTCCACTGCTTTGTTTTATTCTTCTTCGTCCCCTACTTCTTTCTCTTTTGCTTCTTCTTCTTCAATATCTTCTTCTTCTTCTTCTTCTACTTCCTCCTCCTCTTCTTTATCTTCTTCTTCTTCTTATTCTTCTTCGTCTAATCTTCTTCTTCTTCTTCTTCTTCTACTACTACTTATACTTCTTCCACTTCTTCTTCGTCTTCTTCTAATTCTTCTCCTTCTTCTTCTTCTTCTTCTTTGTCTTCATCTTCTTCTTCTTCTTCTTTTGTCTTCCTCTTCTTTTTCTTCTTCTTCTTCTTCTTCTTCTTCTTCTTCTCCTTCTCCTTCTTCTTCATCTTCTCCTTCTCCTTCTTCTTCTTCTTCATCGTCTTCTTCTACTTCTCCATCTTCTTCTACTTCTTCTTCTTCGATTTCTTTCTTCATCTTCATCTTTTTCATCTTCCTCTTCTTCTTCTCTTTCTTTATCTTTATTTTCTTCATCTTTTGCTTCTTTGCCTTCTTTTTCTTCTTCTTCTTTGTCATCTTCTTCTTCTTTTGTCTTCTTCTCTTCTTCTTCTTCTTCTTCTCCTTCTTCGTCTTCATTTTAGTCTTCTTCTTCTTCTTCTTCTTCTTCTTCTTCTTCTTTTTCATCATCTTCTTCTTGTTATTCTTCATCGTCAACTACTGCTACTTCTTCTTCTTCATCTTCTTTTTCTTCATCGCCTTCTACTTCTTCCTCTTCTTCTTCTTCTCATCTTCTTCATCTTTTTTTTCGTCATGATCTTCTAATTCTTCTTCTTTTTGGTCGTCTTCTTCTTTTTCCACTTCTTTGTTTTCCTCTTCTTTGAATTCTACTTCTTCCTCTTTTACTTCTTTTTCTTCGTTATCTTCTTCTTGTTCTTCTTTATCTTCTTCTTTTACGTCTTCTTCTCTTCTTCATCTTCTTCTTCTTTTTCTTCATTTTCTTCTTCTTCTTCTTCTTTTTCTTCTTCTTCGTCTTCTTCTTCTTCTTCGTCTTCCTCTTCTTCTTCTTCTTCTTCTAATATTTTTCTTCTTCTTCTTCTTCTTCTTCTTCTTCTACTTCTTCTTCCGCTTCTTCTTCGTCTTCTTCTAATTCTTCTCCTTCT
>JAIUJO010001300.1:110000-115000 GCA_023846275.1 Vanilla planifolia
CTTCTTCTTCTTCTTCTTCTTAGGAATCTTTTTTATTACCTTCTTCTTCTTCTTCTTTGTTACTTGTCCTTCTTCTTCTTCTTCTTCTTCTTCTTCCTCCTCTTCTTCCTTTTCCTCTTCATCTTCTTCTTCTTCTTCTTCCTCTTCTTGTCTTCTTCTTCTTCTTCTTCTTCTTATTCTTCTCCTTCTTCTTCTTCTTCTTATCCTTCTTCTCCATATTTTTCTTCTTCTTCTTCTTCTTCTTCTTCTCCTTTTTATTCCTCTTCTTCTTCTTCTTCTTATTGTTCTATTTCATCTTTTTCTTCTTCTTATTCTTTTTCCTCCTCTTGCTCCTCCTCCTCCTCCTCCTCTTCTTCTTCTTCTTCTTCTTCTTCATTTTCATCATCTTTTTCTTCTTCTTTATCTTCTTCATCTTCTTCACATCTTCACCGTCATATTCTTCTTCTTCTTCTTCCTCTTCTTCTTCTTATTTTTTCTCTTCTTCTTCTTCTTATTCTTTCTCTTCTTCTTCTTCTTCTACTACTACTACTACTTCTTTTTCTTCTTTTTCTTCTTTGTCTTCTTCTTCTTCCTCTTTCTCTTCGTCTTCTTCGTCATCTTCTTCTACTTGTCTTCTTTTTCTTCTTCTTCTTCATCCTTTTCTTCTTCTTCTTTTATTCTTCTTCTTCTTTTTCATCTTCTTCTCCTTCATCATCGTCTTTTTCTTCCTTTTCTTCGTCATTGTCTTCATCTACTTCTTCTTCTTCTTCTTTTTCTTCTTGTTCTTCTTATTCTTCTTATTCTTACTCTTCTTTTCTTGTTCTTCTTCATCATGTTTTGTTCCTCTTCTTTTTCTTCTGCGCCATCTTCTTCCTTTTATTCTTCTTAGTCTACTTCTTCATTTTCTTCTTCTCCTTATTCCTCTTGTTCTTCTTTTTCTTCTTCAACTTATTCGTCTTATACTTCTTCTTCTTCTTCTTCTTCATTTTCTCCTTATTCTTCTTCTTCTTTGACATCATCATCTTCTTCTTCTTCTTGTTGTTCATCTTCTTCTTCTTCTTCTTCTAGTTCTTCATCATCTTCTTCTTCATCGTCGTAGTCTTCTTCTTCTTCTTCTTTTTCTTCTTCTTCATCTTCTTCTTCTTCCACTTCTTCATCTTCATCTTCTTCGTCGTCTTCTTCTTCGCCTTCTTCTTCTTCTTCTTCTTCTACTTCTTCCCTTTTCCTTCCTCTTCTTTTTCTTCTTCTTCATCTTCTTCTTCCTCTTCCTCTTCTTCTTCTCTCTTCACTTCTTTGTCTTTTTCTTCTTTTCTTCTATTACTACTTCCTCTTCTTATTCTCGTTCTTCTTCTTCTTCTTCTTCTTCTTCTTCTTCTTTTTCTTCCTCTTCTTCTTCATGATCATTATCACCATCATCATCTACTTCTACTCTTTTCATCTTTGCCATCTTCTTCTTCTTCTTCTTCCTCAATTTCTTCTTCTTCTTCTTCTTCGTTATTTTCTTCTTCCTCTTCTTCTTCTTCTTTTTCTTTACCTTTATCTTCTTCATCTTCTTCTTCTTTATCCTCTTTTTCTTCCTCTTCTTTGTCTACTTCTTCTTCACCTTCTTCTTCTTCTTCCTCTTCTTTGTCTTCTTCTCTTCTTCTTCTTCTTCTTCTTCATTTCAGGCGTCTTCTTCTTCATCATCTTCATCTTCTTCTTCTTAAACTTCTTCTTCTTCTTCTCCTAATCTTCTTCTTCTTTTTCTTCTTCTTCTTCTTCTTCTTCTTCTTCTTCTACTTCCAATTCTTCTTTGTCATGATCTTTTAATTCTTCTTCTTCTTCTTCTTAGTTGTCTTCTTCTTTTTCCATTTCTTTGTTTTCTTCTTCTTCGACTTCAACTTTTTCCTCTTTTACTTCTTCTTCTTCATTACCTTCTTCTTCTTCTTCTTCTTCTTCCTCCTCCACTTCTTTATCTTCTTCTTCTTCTTCATCATATTCATCTTCTTCTTCTTTTTTGTCTTCATCATCTTCTTCTTCTTCTTCTTCCAATCATTTTCTTCTTGTTCTTCTTCTTCTTCTTCTTCTACTTCTTTGTCTTCTTCTAATTCTTCTTCTTCTTCCTCCTCCTCCTCTTCTTCTTCTTCTTCCTTGTCTTCATCTACTTCTTCTTCTTCTTCTTCTTCTCCTTCCACTTTAAACTCTTTTTCTTCTTCTTTTTCCTGTTCTTCTTCTTATTCTTCTTCTCCTTCCTCTCCTTTTTCTTCATCTTCATCATCTTCTTCTTCTTCTTCTTCTCCTCCTTCTTCCTCTTCAACTTCTCCTTCTCCTTCTTCTTCTTCTTCATATTCCTCTTATACTTCTCCTTCTTCTACTTCATCTTCTTCTTCGTCATCTTCTTCTTCGCCTTCCTCTTCCTCTTCTTCTTCTTCTTCTTCTTCATCTTCTTCTTCTTCATCTTCTTCTTCTTCTTCATTGTCTTCTTCTTCTTCTTTGTGTCCTTCATCTTCTACTTTTACTTTAGCATGTTCTAACTCTTCTTCATTTTCTTCTTCTTCTTCATCATTTTCTTCTTCTTCTTCTTCTTATTCTTCTTCTTCTTCTTCTTCTTCTTCCTATTCTCCATATTCTTCTTCTTCTTCTTCTTCTTCTTGTACCTCCTCTTCTTCTCCTTCTTCTTCACCTTTTATTCCTTCTTCTTCCTCCTCTTCTTCTTTTTTTTCTTCTTATGCTTCTTCTTCTTCTTCATCATCCACTTCCTATTCTTCTTATTCTTCTTCTTCTTCTTCCTCTTCTTCTAGTACTTCTTTTTCTTTGACTTCTTCTTTTTCTCCCTATTCTTCTTTTTCGTCTTCTTCTTCTTCTTCTTCTTCTTCTTAGGAATCTTTTTTATTACCTTCTTCTTCTTCTTCTTTGTTACTTGTCCTTCTTCTTCTTCTTCTTCTTCTTCTTCCTCCTCTTCTTCCTTTTCCTCTTCATCTTCTTCTTCTTCTTCTTCCTCTTCTTGTCTTCTTCTTCTTCTTCTTCTTCTTATTCTTCTCCTTCTTCTTCTTCTTCTTATCCTTCTTCTCCATATTTTTCTTCTTCTTCTTCTTCTTCTTCTTCTCCTTTTTATTCCTCTTCTTCTTCTTCTTCTTATTGTTCTATTTCATCTTTTTCTTCTTCTTATTCTTTTTCCTCCTCTTGCTCCTCCTCCTCCTCCTCCTCTTCTTCTTCTTCTTCTTCTTCTTCATTTTCATCATCTTTTTCTTCTTCTTTATCTTCTTCATCTTCTTCACATCTTCACCGTCATCTTCTTCTTCTTCTTCTTCCTCTTCTTCTTCTTATTTTTTCTCTTCTTCTTCTTCTTATTCTTTCTCTTCTTCTTCTTCTTCTACTACTACTACTACTTCTTTTTCTTCTTTTTCTTCTTTGTCTTCTTCTTCTTCCTCTTTCTCTTCGTCTTCTTCGTCATCTTCTTCTACTTGTCTTCTTTTTCTTCTTCTTCTTCATCCTTTTCTTCTTCTTCTTTTATTCTTCTTCTTCTTTTTCATCTTCTTCTCCTTCATCATCGTCTTTTTCTTCCTTTTCTTCGTCATTGTCTTCATCTACTTCTTCTTCTTCTTCTTTTTCTTCTTGTTCTTCTTATTCTTCTTATTCTTACTCTTCTTTTCTTGTTCTTCTTCATCATGTTTTGTTCCTCTTCTTTTTCTTTTGCGCCATCTTCTTCCTTTTATTGTTCTTAGTCTACTTCTTCATTTTCTTCTTCTCCTTATTCCTCTTGTTCTTCTTCTTCTTCTTCAACTTATTCGTCTTATACTTCTTCTTCTTCTTCTTCTTCATTTTCTCCTTATTCTTCTTCTTCTTTGACATCATCATCTTCTTCTTCTTCTTGTTGTTCATCTTCTTCTTCTTCTTCTTCTAGTTCTTCATCATCTTCTTCTTCATCGTCGTAGTCTTCTTCTTCTTCTTCTTTTTCTTCTTCTTCATCTTCTTCTTCTTCCACTTCTTCATCTTCATCTTCTTCGTCGTCTTCTTCTTCGCCTTCTTCTTCTTCTTCTTCTTCTACTTCTTCCCTTTTCCTTCCTCTTCTTTTTCTTCTTCTTCATCTTCTTCTTCCTCTTCCTCTTCTTCTTCTCTCTTCACTTCTTTGTCTTTTTCTTCTTTTCTTCTATTACTACTTCCTCTTCTTATTCTCGTTCTTCTTCTTCTTCTTCTTCTTCTTCTTCTTCTTTTTCTTCCTCTTCTTCTTCATGATCATTATCACCATCATCATCTACTTCTACTCTTTTCATCTTTGCCATCTTCTTCTTCTTCTTCTTCCTCAATTTCTTCTTCTTCTTCTTCTTCGTTATTTTCTTCTTCCTCTTCTTCTTCTTCTTTTTCTTTACCTTTATCTTCTTCATCTTCTTCTTCTTTATCCTCTTTTTCTTCCTCTTCTTTGTCTACTTCTTCTTCACCTTCTTCTTCTTCTTCCTCTTCTTTGTCTTCTTCTCTTCTTCTTCTTCTTCTTCTTCATTTCAGGCGTCTTCTTCTTCATCATCTTCATCTTCTTCTTCTTAAACTTCTTCTTCTTCTTCTCCTAATCTTCTTCTTCTTTTTCTTCTTCTTCTTCTTCTTCTTCTTCTTCTTCTTCTACTTCCAATTCTTCTTTGTCATGATCTTTTAATTCTTCTTCTTCTTCTTCTTAGTTGTCTTCTTCTTTTTCCATTTCTTTGTTTTCTTCTTCTTCGACTTCAACTTTTTCCTCTTTTACTTCTTCTTCATTACCTTCTTCTTCTTCTTCTTCTTCCTCCTCCTCCACTTCTTTATCTTCTTCTTCTTCTTCATCATATTCATCTTCTTCTTCTTTTTTGTCTTCATCATCTTCTTCTTCTTCTTCTTCCAATCATTTTCTTCTTGTTCTTCTTCTTCTTCTTCTTCCTCCTCCTCCTCTTCTTCTTCTTCTTCCTTGTCTTCATCTACTTCTTCTTCTTCTTCTTCTTCTCCTTCCACTTTAAACTCTTTTTCTTCTTCTTTTTCCTATTCTTCTTCTTATTCTTCTTCTCCTTCCTCTCCTTTTT
>JAIUJO010001300.1:125000-130000 GCA_023846275.1 Vanilla planifolia
TTCTTCTTCTTCTTCATTTCTTTCTTCATTTTTTTCATTTTCTTCTTGTTCTTCCACTTCTTCTTCTTCTTATTCATCTTCTTCTTCTTCTTATTCTTCCTCTCCTCGATATCCTTTGTCTTCTTCTAGTTCTTTTTCTTCTACTTCTTCTTCTTCTTCTCCACCTTCATCTTCTTCTTCTTCGCCTTCTTCTTCTTCTTCTTTATCTTCCATTTCTTCTACATCTTCATTTTCATCAGCATCATCTTCTTCTTCTACTTCTTCTTCTACTTTTTCTTCCCCTTCAACTTTTTCTTCTTCTTGTTCTGCATCTTCTTATTCTTCGTATTCTTGTTCTTCGTCTTCTCCTTCATCTTCTTCTTCCTTTTTTTTTCTTCCTTTTCTTGTTCTTGTTCTTCTTCTTCTTCTTCGTCTTCTTCTTCTTCTTCTTCTTCTTCTTTTTCTTCTTCTTCTTTGTCTTCCTCTTCATCATCATAGTCTTCTTCTTCTTCATCACGATCGTCTTCTACTTCTTCTTCTTCTTCTCTTTCTTCTTCTTTGATTTATTCTTCTTCTTCTTCTTCTTCTTTGTCTTCGTCTTCTTCTTCTTCTTCTTCTTCTTCTAATTCTTCTTCTTCTTCTTCTTCTTCTTCTTCTACTTCTTCTTCTTCTTCTTTGTGTTCATCTTCCTCTTCTTTTTCTTCTTCTTCATCTTCTTTTTCTTCTTCCTTCTCTTCTAATTTTTCTTCATATTCTTCTTCTTTTTCTTCTAGTTTTTTTTCTTCTTGTACCTCTTCTTCTTCTTCTTCTTCGTCTTTTTCTTCTACTTCTTCTTCTTCTTCTACTTCTTCTTCTTATTATTATTCTACTTCTTCTTCTACTTCTTCTTTTTCTTGTTGTTCTTCTTCTTAATTTCTCATTCTTCTTTTTCTTTTCTTCCTCTTCTTCTTTGTCCTGTTCTTCTTTTTCTTATTGTTCTTCTTTATTTTCACCTTTTTCGTCTTCTTCTTTTTCTTCTTCTTCGTCTTCTTCCTCTTCTTTTTCTTCTTCTTCTTCCTCGTTCTCATCTTTTTCTTCTTTTTCTTCATCTTCTTCTTCTTCATCTTCTTCTTCTTTTTCTTCTCGTTCTTCTTCTTCATCATCTTCTTCATCTTCTTCTCCTTCCTCTTTGTCTTCTTCTTAATCATTTTTTTCTTCTTCTTCTTAGCCTTCGTCTTCTTCGTCTTTTTCTTCGTCTTCCTCTTCTTCATGTTCTTATTCTACTTCTTTGTTTCTTCTTCTTCTTCTACTTCTCCTTCTTCTCCTTCTTCTCTTTCTTCTTCTTCATCTTCTTCTTCTTCTTCTCCATTTTGTTCTTGTCCTTCTTCTCCATCTTCGTATTTTTCTTCTTCCTCTTCTTCTTCTTCTTCTTCTTCTTCTTGCTCCTCTTCTTTTTCTTCTTCTTCTTCTTCTTCTCCTTCTTCTGTTACTTCATCTTCTTCTTCTTTTTCTTCTACTTCTTCATCATCATCTTCTTCTTATTATGCTTCTTCTTCTTCTTTGTCTTGTTGTTGTTGTTCTTCTTATTCTTCTTCTGTTTCTTCTTCTTCTTCTTCTTCTTTTTCTTCTTCTTCTTCTTCTTCTTCCTCTTCTTCTTCTTCTTCTTCTTCTTCTTCCTATTCTACTACTACTTTTTCATCAACTTCTTCTCCCTCTTCTTCTTCTTCATTTTCTTCTTCTTTCTCTTCTTCTTATTATTATTAATAATAATAATATTCTTCTTCTTCTTCTTCTTCATCTTCTTCTTCATCTTCTACTTCTTCTTTGCCTTCTTCATCTTCTTCTTCTTGTTGTTCTTCTTCTCCTTCTTCTTCGTCTTCTACTACTTCTTCTTCTTCTTATTCTTTGTCTTCTTTTTTTTTCACTTTTTCATCTTCTTCCTCTTTGTCTTACTGAACTTCTTCGTCTTTTTATTCTTCTTCATTTTCTTCTTCTTCAATTTCTTCGTCTTCTACTACTTCTTCTCCTTCTTCTTCTTCTTCTTCTTCCTCTTCTTCTTCACCTTCTTCTTCTTCTTCTTTCCCTTTTTCTTCTACTTCTTTCTCTTTTTCTTTCTCATCATCTTCTTGGTCATCTCTTGCATCTCTTTCCTCTTCTTCTTCTTCTTCTTCTTCTTCTTTTCTTCTTCTTCTTCTTCATCTTCTCCTTCTTCATTTCCTTCCTCTTCTTCTTCTTCTTCTTGATATTCTTCATCATCTTCTTCTTCTTCAAGTTTGTCATCTTCTTCGTCTTCTTCTTCTTCATCTTCTTCTTCTTCTTCTTCTTCTCGTTTGACTTCTTCATCTTCTTCTTCATCTTCTTCTTCTTCTTCAACTTCTTCTTCTCCTTCTTCTTCTTCTTCTTCTACTTCTTCTATTTATTCTTCTTCTTCTCCTCGTTCTTCTACTCTTTCTTCTTTATCATCTTCTTCATTTTGATCTTCATCTTTTCCTCTTCTTCTTCTTCTTCTTCTCCTGCTTCTTCTTTATCTGCATTTCCTACTTCATCTTCTTCTTCTTCTTCTATTTCTAATTTTTTATTCTTCTTCTTCTTCTTATTCTTCTTCTTCTTCTTTGTCTTCTTCTTCTTCTTCTTTTTGTTCTTCTCCTTCTTCTTCATCTTCTTTTTTATCATAATCTTCTTTTTTTCTTCTTCTTGCTACACCTCATCAACTACTTCTTCATCATCTTTTACTTCTTCTTTTTCTTCTCCATCTTCTTCTTCTCTTTCTCCACCATCTTCTTAATCTTCTTCTTCTCCTTCTTTTTCTTATTCATCTATTTCTTCTTCCTCTTCTTCTTCTTCTTTATCTTCTTCTTTATCTTCTTTTTGTTCTACTTTTAATTCTCCTTCTTCTTCTTCTCATTCTTCTTCTTGTTGTTTTTCTTCTCTTCTTCTTCTTCCCTTCTTCTTCTTCTTCTTCTTCTTCTTCTTTTACTTCTTCTTCTTATTCTTCTTCTTCTTCTACTTTATTGTCTTCTTCTTCTCTACCTTCTTCTTCTTCTTTGACTTCTTCTTCTGCTTTTTCTTTGTTGTTTTCTTCTTTTTCTTCTCCTTATTGTTGTTGTTGTTCTTCTTCTTTTACTTAATCTTCTTCTTCTTCTTCTTCTTCTTCTTCTTCTCTTCTTCTTCTTCTTCTTCTTTATCTTCTTCTTCTTCTATGTCTTCTTCTTGTTCTTTTTCTTCTATTTATCTTCTTCTTCTTCTTCATTTTCTAGTTGTTCTTCTTTTTCCTCTATTTCTTCTTCTTCATCATCTTCTTCTTGTTCCACATCCTCATAATCTTCTTCTACTACTTCTTCGTCTTCTTTTTCTTCTTCATCATCATCTTCTTCTTCTTTTACTTCTCCATCTTATTATTCTTCTTCCTCGTCTTCTTCTTCTTCCACTACTTCATCTTCTTCTTCTTTTACTTCTTCTCCTTCATCATCTTTTCTTTTGTTTTCTTCTTCTTCTTCTTCATCTTCTCCTCCTCTTTTTCTTCTTTTTCTTATTCTTCTTCTTCTTCTTCTTCTTCTTCTTTTTATTCATCGTTTTCTTCTTCTTGTTGTTGCTCTTTGCCTTCTTCTTCTTCTTCTTCTTCTTTACCTTGTTCTTCTTCTTCTTCTTCTTCTTCTTCTTCTTCTTCTTCTTCTCCTTCTTCGTCTTCTTCTTCTTCTTCTTTACTTCAGCTTGTTCTTCTTCTTCTTCTTCTTATTCTTCCACTTCTTCTTCTTCTTCTTCTTCTTCTTCTTCTTCTACTTCACCTTCTTCTTCTTTATTTTCATCTTCTTCTTTTCGTTCATCTTCTTCTCCTCCTCCTTCTTTTCCATTTTCTACATTTTCTTCTTCTTCTTCTTCTACCTTTCAGTCATCATCATCATCATCTTGTTCTTCTTCTTCATCTTGTTCTTTACCTTCTTCTTCATCTTCCTCCACTTCACCTTCTTCTTCTTCCTCTTCTTCTTCGTATTCTTCTCCTCCTCCTCCTTCTCCTTCTCCTTCTTCATCGTCATCATCATCTTCTTCTTCATCATCATATTCTTCTTTTTCTTCTTCTACTATGACTACTAGTACTTCTTCTACTTCTTCTTCCTCTTCTTCTTCTTATATTTGTTCTACTTCCTCTAAGTCTTCTTCTTCTTCTACTTCTTTGTACTATTCTTCTTCTTCTTTTTCTTTGACTTCTTGACCTTCATCTTGTTCTTCTTCCACTTCTTCATCTTCTTCTTCTTCATCTTCTTCTTCTTCTTCTTCTTCATTTTCTTCTTCTTCATCTTTATCTTCTACTTCTTCTTCATCTTCTTCTTCTTCTTCTTCTTCTTCTTCTCTGTCTACTTCTCTTTATTCTTCTTCTTCTTCTTTATCTTCTTCTCCTCTTTCTTGTTTTTCTTATTCTTCTTTTTCATCATCATCATCTTCTTCTTCTTCTTCTTTTTCTTCTTCTTCTTCTTCTTCTAGTTCTAGTTCTTCTTGCTCTTCTTCTTGTTCTTCGTCTTCTTCTTGTTTTTTTTCATCTTTTTCTTCTCCTTCTTCTTCTTCTTCTTCATCATCATCTTCTTCTTCTTCGTCGCCATCTTGTTCTTTTCGACTTCTTTGTGTTCTTCTTCTTCTTCTTCTTCTTCTTCTTCTTATTTGCCTTCTACTTCTTTTTCTTTGTTTTTTTCTTCTTTTTCTTTTTTTTGTGCTTCTTCTTGTTCTTCTTCTTCTTCTTCCTCTTCTTTTTCTTCTTCTTCTTCTTCTTCTTCTTCATCAGTTTTTTGCGCGCCTTCTTCTTCTTCTTCTTCTTTTCTTCTTCTTCTACTTCTTCTTCTTCTTCTTCTTCTTCTTCTTCTTCTACTACTTATTCGTCTTTTTCTTTTTCGTCTTTTTCTTTCTCTTGCACATTTTCTTCTTATTTTCTTCATCTTTTTGTTCATCATTTTCTTCCCCTTCTTCTTCATCTTCTCCTCCTTCTCTTTCTTTTTCTTCTTCTTCTCCTTCTTCTCTCTTCTTCTACCTATACTTCTTCTTCATCCACTTCT
>JAIUJO010001300.1:157500-162500 GCA_023846275.1 Vanilla planifolia
TCTTCTTCTTCTTCATCTTCTACTTCTTGGTCTTTTACCTCTCCACTACTTCGTGTTCTTCTTCGCCATCTTCTTCTTCATCTATGCTTTCTTCTTCTTCTCTGATTTCTTCATCATCTTCTTCTTCTTCTTTGTCTTCTTCTTCTTCCTCTTTGTCTTCTTCTTCTTCTTCTTGTCCATCTCCTTCTCCTTATTCTTTTTCTTCTTCTTCTCTTCCTCTTCTTCTTCTTCTACTACTACTACATCTTTATTTTCTTTTTCTTCTTTCCGTTCTTCTCCTTCTTCCTCTTCTTCTTCCTCTTAGTCTTCTTATCTTTCTTATCTAACTTCTTCTACTTCAATTTCGTCTTCTTCTTCTTCTTCTTCGTGACCATCTACTTATTCTTCTTCTTCTTCTTCTTCATCTTCTTCGTCTTCTTCTTCAGTTCCATCGTCTTCTTAATCCTCTTCTTCTTCTTCTTCTTTTTCTCCTCCTACTTTTTCTCCTTCTTCTTCATCTCCTTCATCTTCTTCTTCTTCTTCTTCTTCTTATTCTTCGTCTTCTACTTCACGTTCTTCTTCTCCTTCTTCTTCTTCTTCTTTGTCTTCTTCCTCTTCTTCTTCTTCTTCTTTTTCTTCTTCTTCTTCTTCTTCTTCCCCTCCTCCTTTTCTCCTTCTTGTTATTCCCTTCTTTACCTTCTTCTTCTTCCTCTTCCTCTTCCTCATCTTCTTCTTTTTCTTCATCATCTTGTTCTCATTTTACTTCTTCTTCTTCTTCATCTTCTGCTTCCTCTTCGTCTTTGTATTTTTTCTTCTACGTCTTCTTCTTCATCTTCTTCTTTTATTTCTTCTTCTTTGTCATTTTTTTACTTCTTCTTCCTCCTCCTCTTCCTCTTCTTCTTCTACTTCATCTTTTTCATCATCATCATCTTCTTCTTCTTCTACTTCTTCTTCTCCTTCTTCTTCTTCTTCTTCTTCTTCATGTTCTTCTTATTCATCCTAATCATCATCATCAACATCATCTTCTTCTTCTTCTTCTTCCACTTTTTCTTCTTCTTTTTCTTCATCTCCTTCTTCTTTGCCTTCTTCTTGTTCCTCTTAACGAACTTCTTCTTCTTCCTCCTCTTCATCATCATCTTCTTCTTCTTCTTCTTCTTTTTCATCGTCATCTTCTTCTTCTTCTCCTTTTTCATCCTCTTCTTCATGATCATCTTTTTCTTCTTCTTCTTCTTCTTCTTCTTCTTCTTCTCCTTCTCCTTCTTCACCCTCTTCTTCTTCTTCTTCTACTTCTTCTTTTTGTTCTTCTTCTTCTTCCACTTCTTCTTCTTCTTCATCTTCGTTTTCTTCTTTTTATCTTTTTTCTCCTTCTGCTTCTTCGTCTTCTTCTCCTTAATCTTCTTCTTCCTCTTCATCATCATCTTCATCTTCTTCTACTTCTTCTTCTTGTTATTATTATTCCTCATCTTCTTCATCTTTTTCCTCTTCTAATTCTTCTTCTTCTTCTTCTTCTTCTACATCTTCTTTCGCCTTCTTCTTCTTCTCCTTCTTCTTCTTCGCTTACTTCTTCTTTTTCTTCTTCTTCTCCTTCTCCTTGTTTTTTTCTTCTTCTTCTTCTTCTTCCTCTACTTCTTCTTCTTCTTCTTCTTCTTCTTCTACTACTACTACTACTTCTTCTTCTTCTTCTCCTCCTCCTCCTTTTTCTTCTTTATCTTCTTCTTCTTTTTCTTGTTCTTTTTTCTTCTGTTTCTTCAACTTCTTCATCTTCTTCTTCTTCCTGATCTTTTTCTTCTTTTTCTATTTATTCTTCTTCTTCTTCTACTTCTTTTTATTCACCATTTTCTTTTTATTCTTCTTCTCTTCTTCTTCTTCTCCTTCTCCTTCTCCAACTTCTCTTCTTCTACTTCTTCTCCTTCTTCTTCTTCTTCTTCTACTTCTAATTCTTCTTCCTATTATTATAATTATTATTTTAATTATTATTTATTATTATTATTATTACTATTCTATTGCTTCTTCTTCTTCTTTCTTCTCATGTTCTTCTTCTTTTTCTTCTTCTTCGTCTATTTCTTCTTCTGCTTTCTCTTCTTCTTCTTCCCTTTCCTCTTCTTCTTCTTCTTCTTCATCGTTTTTGTCTTCTTCTTCTTCATCTTCTTGTTCTTCTTTTACTACTATGACGTCTTCTCTTCTTCTTCATAACCATCTTTTTCTTCTTCTTCTTCTTCGTTTTAGTCTTCTTCTTCTTCTTCTTTTCTACTTCTTCTTCTTCTTCTTCATCTCTTCTTCTACTTCTTCTTTTTCCTCTTCATTTTCTTCTTTGTCTTCTTCCTCTTCTTCTTCCACTACTTTTTCTTCCTCTTCTTCTTCTTTCTCCTCCTCTTCTTTCTCTTCTTCTTCTTCTACTTCTTATTCTTTGACTTTGTCTTTTCTTCTTCAGATTGCCCGTCTTCTACTTCTTCTTCTTCATCTTCTTCATCTTTTTCTTCTTCTTCTACGTGTTCTTCTTCCTCGTCTGCTTTTTCTTCTTCTTCTTCTTCTTCTCCATCTTGTTGTTCTTCTTCTTGTTCTTTGTGTCTTCTTCTTTTTCTTTTTCTTCTTCTTCTTCTTGTTCTTCTTCTTCAACTTCTTCTTCTTCTTCTTCTTCTTCTTCCTCTTCTACTTCTACTTCTTTGTCTTCATCTTTTTTGCCTTCTTTTTCTACTTATTCATCATCATCATCTTCTTCTTCTACTTCTTTATCTTCTTCTCCTCCTTCTTATACTTCTTCTTTACTTTCTCCATCTTCTTCTTCTTCTTCTTCTTCTTCTTCTCCTTCTCCTTCTCCTCGTACTTCGTCTTCTTCTTCTTCTTCTTCTTCTTCTTCTTCTCCACCTCCTTCTCCTCCTCTTCCTACTTCTTCTTCTTCATCTTCTTCTCCTTTGTCTTCTTCTTCTTCTTTTTCTTCCTCTTCCTCATCTTCTTCTTCTTTTTCTTCTTCGTCTTTGCCTTCTTCTTCTTCCTCCTTTTTGTCTTCTTTTACTTTGTTTCCTTCTACTTCACCATCTTCTTAATCTTCTTCGATATCTTCTTGTTCTTCTTCTTCTCCTTCTTCTTCTTTTTCTTCTTCTTCTCCTTCTTCTTATTATTCATCTTATTCTTTGTCTTCAACTTCTTATTTGTCTTCTTCTCCTTCTACTACTTCTTCTCTACTT
Organism: Vanilla planifolia; assembly: GCA_023846275.1. Classification (NCBI taxonomy): domain Eukaryota; kingdom Viridiplantae; phylum Streptophyta; class Magnoliopsida; order Asparagales; family Orchidaceae; genus Vanilla; species Vanilla planifolia. The sequence continues at coordinate 160,665 of JAIUJO010001300.1, forward strand.
CTTTTTTGTCTTTTTCTTCTTTTCTTCGTTTTCTTCTTCTTCTTCATCTTCTTCTTTGCCTACTTCTTTGTCTTCTTCTTCTTCTTCTTCTTCTCTTGTTTTGATTCCTTTTTTCTCTTCTTCTTCTTCTTCTTCTTCTTTGTCTTCTTCCTCCTCTTCTTCTTCCTCTTCTTCTTCTTCATCTTCATCTTCATCTTCTTCTTCTTTTTGCTCTTCTTCTTCTTCTTCTTAATTTTCTACTTCTTGTTATTCTGCTTCTTCATTTTTGACTTTTCTTCTTCTTCTTCTACTTCATCTTCTTCTTCCTTTTTTCCTTCTTATTCTTCTTCATCTTCTTCTCCATCTTTTTCTTCTTCTTATTCTTCTTCTTCCTCTTCCTCTTCCTCTTTTAGTTCTGCTTCTTCTTCTTCTTCTTCATATTCTTCTTCTTCCTCTTCTTCTTCATCATCATCATCTTCTTCGTATTCTTCTTCTTCCTCTTTGCCTTTTTCTTCTTTTTCTTCTTCTTCTTCTTCTTTTTCTTCTTTTCATCCTCTTCTTCGCATTCCTCTGCTTCATTTTCTCCTCCTTCTGCTTCTTCTCTTCCTTCTTCTTCTTCGTCTTTCTCTTCTTCTTCTTCTTCATAATCTTCTTCTTTTTCTTGTTCTTCTTCTTCTACTTCGTCTACTTTTTCTTGTTCTTCTTCTCGTTCTTCTTCTTCTTCTCCATCATCATCTTCTTTCTCTTCTTCTTCTTCTTCTTCTATGTCTACTTCTTTTTCATCTTTATCTTCTTCTTCTTCTTATTCAACTTCGCCTTCTTCTTCGTCTTATTCTTCTTCCTCTTCTTCTTCTTCTTCTTCTATTTCCTCTTCTTTATCTTTTGCTTCTTCTTCATCTTCTTCTTTTTATTTTCTCTTCCTCTTTTTCTTCTTCTAATTTTTCTTCTTCTTTTTATCCTTCTTTCATTTTTTTTCTTCTTCCTCCTCCTCTTCTTCTCCTTCCTATTCTTCTTTTTCTTCTTCCTTTTCCAATTCTTCCTCTTCTTCTTCTTCTTCTTCCACTTCTTCTTCTTCTTTTTGCTATTGTTCTTCTTCTTCTTCTTCTTTTTTGTTTTCCTCTTCTTGTTGTTCTATTTCTTCATTTTCGCCTTTTCTTCTTCTTCTTCTACTTCTTCAGCTTCTTCTTCTTTTTTTCTTCTTATTCTTCTTCATCTTCTTCTCCTTCTTTTTCTTCTTCTTATTCTTCTTCTTTCTATTCCTCTTGTTCTGCTTCTTCTTCTTCTTCTACTTCCTCTTCATCATCAACATCATCTCCTTCTTATTCTCCTTCTTCTTCTTCTTCTTCTTCTTCTACTTCTTCTTCTTCTTCTTCTTCTACTTCTTCTTCAAATTCTTCTTCATCTTCTTCTTTGCCATTATCTTCTTCTTCTTCTTCGTCTTCTTCTTTTCTTCCACTTTTTTGCCTTTCTTTGCTTCATTTTCTCCTTCGTCATGTTCATCTCCTTCTTCTTCTTCTTTTTCTTCTTCTTCTTCGTCTTCTTCTTCCTCTTCTTAATCATATTCTTCTTCTTCTTCTTCTTCTTCCTCCTCTTCTTCTTCTTCTCTTCTTCTTCTTCTTCTATGTATACTTCTTCTTCATCATCTCCTTCTCCTTCTTCTCCTTCATCATCTTAATCTTCTTCTTCTCCTTCTTCTTCTTCTTTTTCTTCTTCTTCTTCATCTTCTTCTTCCTCTACTTTTTCTTCTTCTACTTCTTCTTCTCCTTCCCTTCTTCATCTTCTTCTTCTTCTTCTTCTTCTTCTTCTATGTATACTTCTTCTTCATCATCTCCTTCTTCCACTTCTTCTTCTTCTACT
>JAIUJO010001300.1:167500-170000 GCA_023846275.1 Vanilla planifolia
CATTTCCTACTTCTCCTTCTTCTTGCTTTTTCTAGTTTTTCTCCTTCATCGTCTTCTTCTTATTCTTCTTCTTCTTCTTCTCCCCTTTTTATTCTTCTTCCCTTACTTGTTCTTCTTATTCTTCTTATTCTTCTTCATCTTCTCCATCTTCTTCTTCATCATCATCTTCTTCTTCATTTACTTCTCCTTCTTCTTCTTGTTCTTCTTCTTCTTTTACTTTTGTTGAATCTTCTTCTTCTTCTACCTCTTCATCTTCTTCTTCTTCTTCTTCTTCTTCATCCTCTTCTTCTTCTTCTTCTTCTCTTTCCTCTTCTTCTTCTTCTTCTTCTTCTTCTTCTTAGACTTCTTCTTCTTCTTCTTCTTCTTCTCCTCCTCCTATTTCTATTCCTCCTACTCCTTCTTCTTCTTCTTCTTCTTCTTCTTCCACTTCTTTATCTTCCTCTTCTTCTTCTTTTTCTTGTTCTTCCTCTTCTTCTTCTTCTTCTTCTTCGTCTTCGTCATCTTCATCTTATATTTATTGTTGTTCTTCTTCTTTTTCTTTTTCTTCGTCTTCTTCTGCTTCTTTGTCTTCTTCTTCTTTCTTGAGTTTTCTTTATTCTTCTTCATCTACTTCTTCTTTTACTCCTTGTTCTTCTTCTTCTTCTTCTTCTTCCTCTTCTACATCATTGTCGTCATCTTCTTCTTCTTCTTCTTCCTCTCCCTCTGACTTCGTCAAATTCTTCTTCTTCTTCTTCTTGGCCTTTTTCTTCTACTTCTTTTGTATCTTCTTCTTCTTTTGTATCTTCTTCTTCTTTTTCATCTTCTTCTTCTTCTATTTGTTTTTCTTCTTCTTCTTCTTCTTCTTCTTCTGCTTCTTATTCTTCCTCTTCTCTTACCTTATTCTTTTTCTTCTTCTTCTTCTCCTCCTGCTTCTTGTTCTTTTTCCTCTTCTTCCTCTTCTTCTTCTTCTTCTTCTTCTTCTTCTACTTTCACTTCTTCTTCTTCTTCTTCTTCTTCTTCTTCTGTTTCTTGTTCTTCCTCTTCTCTTACCTTCTTCTTTTTCTTCTTCTTCTTCTCCTCCTCCTGCTTCTTGTTCTTTTTCTTCTTCTTCCTCTTCTTCTTCTTCTTAACCTTCTTCTTCTTCTTCTTCTTCTTCTTCTTCTCCTTCTTCTTAACCTTCTCCTTCATCATCTTCTTCTTCTCCTTCTTCTACTTCTTCTTCTTCTTCTTCTTCTTCTTCTACTTCTTCTTTGTCTTCTTCTCATTCTTTTACTTCCTCCTCCTTTTCTTCTTCTACTTCTTCTTCTACTTCTTCTTATTCTTCTTCTTCTTCTTCTTCTTCTACTTCTACTTCTTTCTCTTCTTCTTCATTATTTTCTTCTTCTTGTTCTTCTTCTTCTTCTCTTCTACTTCTTCTTCTTCTTCTTTTTCCCCTTTTTTAACTTCTTCTTATTGAAGGCTTCTTCTTCTTCTACTTCTTCTTCGTTTACTTCTTTTTTAACTCTACTTGTTCTAGTTCTTTTTCTAGTTCTTGTTCATGTTCTTCTTCTACTTCTTTCTCTTCTTCTTCTTCATCATCATCATCATCATCATCATCATCTTCTTCTTCTTCTTCTTCTTCTTCTTCTTCTTCTACTTCTTATTTTGCTCATTCTTCTTCATCCTCTTCCTCTTCGTCTTCTTCCTCTTCCTCTTCTTCTTCTTCGTCATTTTCTTCTTCTACTTCTTCTTCTTCTTCTTCCTCTTCTTCTTCTTCTTCTTCTTCTTCTTCTTCTGCTTTTTCTTCTTCTTTTTCTTCTTCTTCGTCTTCTTCTACTTCTACTTCATCTTCTTCATCATCTTCTTCTTCTTCTTCATCAAAATCTTCTTCTTCCTCTTCTTTCTCTTCTACTTCTTTCTCTTCTTCTTCTTCTATTACTTCGTCCTCTTCTTCTTTGTCTTCTATGTCTAATTCTTCTGCTTCTTCTTCTTCTTCTTCTTCTACTTCTTCTTTCTTCTTCTTTTACTTCTTCCTCTTCTTCTTCTTCTTCTTCTTCTTTGCCATCTGCATTTTTCTTTCTTTATCTTCTTCATCTTCTTCTTCTTCATCATCATCATCTTCTTCTTCTTCTTCTTCTTCTTTCTCTTCTTCCAAATATTTTTCTTCTTCTTCTTTGTTTTCTTATTCTTCTTCTTCTTCATCTCTTTAATCTTATTCTTTTCTTCAGCTTCTTCTTCTTCTTCTTCTTCATCTCCTTCTTCTTCTCCTCCTCCATCTTTGCCTTCTTCTTCTTCTTCTTCCTCTTCTTCTTCTTCATCTTGTTTTGCGTCTTCCCCTTCTTCTTCTTCATATACTTATTCTTCTTATTCTTTTACTTTTTACTACAAATTCTTCTTCTTCCTCCTCTTCTTCTTCTACTTATTCTTCATCTTCTACTAATTCTTCTTCTTCTAATTGTTCTTCTTCTTCTTCTTCTTTTCTTTATCTTCTTCTTCTTCTTCTTCTTCCTCTTTCATCATCTTCTTCTTCTTTTTCTTTGTC
>JAIUJO010001300.1:185000-187500 GCA_023846275.1 Vanilla planifolia
TTCTTCTTCTTTTTCTTCTTCTTCCTCTTCTTCTTCTTCTTCTTCTTCTTCTTCTTCTTCTTCTTTTTCTTGTTCTACTTCTCTTTTTCTACTTGTTGTTGTTCTTCTTCTAATTCTTCTTCTACTTCTTCTTCTTTGTCTTCTTCCAAATTTTTTTCTTCTTCTTCTTTGTTTTCTACCAAATTTTCTTCATCATCTTCTTCTTCATCTCTTTAATCTTATTCTTCTTCTTTATGTTCTTCTTTCTTTTCATCAGCTTCTTCTTCTTCTTCTCCTCCTCCAACTTTGCCTTCTTCTTCTTCTCCTTTATTTTTGCTTCTCATTCTTCTTCTTCTTCCCTTTCTTCTTCCTCTTCTTCTTCTTCTTCGTCTTCTTTTGCTTCTTCTCCTTCTTCTTCTTCATATACTTATTCTTCTTATTCTTCTACTTTTACTACTAATTCTTCTTCTTCCTCCTCTTCTTCTGCTACTTATTCCTCATCATCATCATCATCATCATCTTCTTCTTCTTCTTCTTCTTCTTCTTCTTCTTCTTCTTCTTCCTCTTTCATCATCTTCTTCTTCTTCTTGTTCTTCTTCTTCTTCTTCTTCATCTTTTTATTATTATTATTATTATTATTCTTCCACTTCTGCTTCTTCTTCATCATCATCTTCTACTTGTTTTTCTTCTTCTTCTTCGTCTTCTTCTACACATTCTTCTCCTTCATCCTCTTCATCATCATCATCATCATCATCATCATCTTCTTCTTCTTCTTCTTCTTCGACTCCTTCTTTTTCTAATTCTTCGTCTTCTTCTTCTTCCTCGTCATCTTCGTCTAACTTTTCTTTGTCTTCTTCTTCTTCTATATCTTCTTCTTCTTCTACTTCTACTTCTTCTTCTTCTCAATTTTCTTCTTCTCCTTCTTCTTCTTCTTATTGTTCGACTTCTACTTCTCTCTCATTTTTGTTCTTCTTCTACTTCTTCTTCTTCTTCTTCTTTTCTTCTTATTCTTTTTTTTCTTCTTCTTTCATCTTATTATTCTTCTTCTTTTTCTTCAACTTATTCTCCTTCTTCTTCTTCTTGTTTTTCATCTTCTTATTTTTCTTTCTCTTCTACTTCTTATTCTTCTTCTTCTTCTCCTTCTTCATGATCATCATCATCTTCTTCTGCTTCTTTTTCTTCTTTTTTTTCTTCATCATCTTCTTCTTCTTCTTCTTCTTCTTCCTCATCTTTTCTTCTTCGTCTTCATCTTCTTGTTCCTCGTCTTTTCTTCTTCGTCTTCATCTTCTTCTTATTCTTATTCTTATTCTTATTCTTGTTCTTCTTCCTCTTCTTCTTGTCCTTCTTCATCATTATCATCATCTTCTTCTTCTTCTTCATCTGTCTACTTCTTTTTCCTCTTTTTTGTCTTCTTCTTCTACTACTACTTCTACTTATTCTTCTTCCTCCTCCTCTTCGTCTTCCTCTTTTTCTTCTTGTTCCTCTTCTCCTTCTTCTTCTTCTTCTTCTCCTTCCTTTTCCTCTTCTTCTTCTTCTTTGTCTCCTCCATCTTCTTCTTCTTCGTCATCTTCTTCTTCATTTTCATCTTCTTCTTCTTCCTCTTCTTCTACTTCATCTTCTTCTCCTTCTTCTTCTTCATCTTTTCCTTCTTCCTCTTCTTCTTTATCTTCACCTTCTTCTTCTTCTTCTCCTACTCCTTCTTCTACTTCTTCTTCTTCTTCTTCTTCTTCTTCATCTCCTTCTCCTTCATTTTCTTCTTCATTATAATCATCATCTTTTTCTTCCATTACTTCTTCTTGTTCTTCTTCCTACTCTTGTTCTTTGCTATCTCATTCCTCTTTCTCGTCTTCTTCTTCTTCTTCTTTTTCCACATCTTCATCTTTGTCTGCTTCTTCTTTTTCTTCTTTTTCTTTTTCTTCTTCACCTTCTTCTTACTCTTCGTCTCCTTCTTCATCATCTTTTTTGTCTTATTCTTCTTATTCTTCTTATTCTTCTTCTTCGTCTTCTTCTTTTGCTTCTTCTCCTTCTTCTTCTCCTTCTACTTCTTTATCTTTATCTCCTTCTCCTTCTTCTTCTTCTTCCTCTACTACTTCTACTTCATCTTCTTCTTCTTCTTCTTCATCTTACTCTCATTCTTCTCCTTCTTCCCTTTCTTCTTTTTCTTCTCCTTCTTTGTCTTTGTCTTCTTCTTTTTCTTCTTCTACTTCTCCTCTTTTGTCTTTTTCTTCTTCTCTTCCTTTGTATTTTTCCTTATTTTTCTTTTACTTCTTCAGCATAATCATCATCATCTTCTTCTTCTTCATTACCTTCTTCATCTTCTTCTTCTTCTTCTTCTTCTTTGTCTTCTTCTCTTCTTCTTCTTCTTCCACACTATCATCATCTTTTTCTTTGCCTTCTTCTTCTTCTTCTTTACCTTTTTCTTCTTCTACTTCTTCTTCTTCTTTTTCATCAACTTCTTCTTCTTTATCTTCATCTCTCCTTCTTTTCTACTTCTTCTTATTCTTCTTTTTCTACAACTTTT
>JAIUJO010001300.1:192500-197500 GCA_023846275.1 Vanilla planifolia
TCTTCTTCTTTCTCTTCTTCTTCTTCCCCTTCATCTTCTTCCACTTCTTCTTCTCCTCCTTCTTCTTCTCCTTCTTCTTCTACTTTTTTTCTTCTTCTTCTCCTTCTTCTTCTTCTTCTCTTTCTTCTTCTCTTTCTTCTTCTTCTTATTATTTTTCTTTTACTTCATCATCTTCCTGTTCTTCTTCTTCTTCCTCTTCTTCTTCCTCTTCTTCATCTTCCTCTTCTTCTTCCTCTTCTTCATTTTCTTCTTCTCCTTACTCTCCTCCTTCTTCTTCTCCTTCTTCTTCTTCTTCTCATTCGTTCTCTTGTTCTGCTTTTTCTTCTTCTTTTTCTTCTTCTTCTTCAGTTTCTTCTTCATCATTATCTTCTTCTTCTTCTTCTCCATCTTCCTCTCCATCTTCTTCTTCTATTTCTTCTACTTCTTTAACTTTTACATATTCAGCTTCTTCTATTTCTTCTTCTTCTTTTTCTTCTTCTTCTTCTTTTCTTCTTCTTCTTATTCTTCTTCTCCTTCTTCTTCCTATTCTCCTTCTCTTCTTCATCTTATTCTTCTACTTCCTCTACTTTCCCATCTTCTTCTTCTACTTCTTTTTCTTCTTCTTCTCCTTCATCATCATCTTCTTCTTCTTCTTTTTCTTCTTCTTCTTCTTCTTCTTCATCTTCTCTTTCTTCTTCTTCTTCTTCTTCTACTTCTATTTTTTACTCTTCTTCTTCTTCTTCTTCTGCTACTTCATCAACATCTTTTTCTTCTTCTTATTCTTTTTTTTTTACTTCTTGTTCTTCCTCTTCTTATTCTTTTTCTTCTTCTTCCTCTTATTCATCTTCCTCTTCTTCTTCCTCTTCTTCTTTTTCTTCATCTTCTTATTCTCCTCCTTCTTCTCCTTCTTCTTCTTCTCACTCGTTCTCTTGTTCTACTTTTTCTTCTTCTTTTTCTTCTTCTTCTTCTTTTTCTTCATCATGATCATCATCTTCTTCTTCTTCTTCTCCATCTTCCTCTCCATCTTCTTCTTCTATTTCTCTTACTTTTTTAAATTTGTCATATTCTACTTCTTCTACTTCTTCTTCTTCTTCTTTTTCTTATTCTTTTCCTTTTCTTCTTATTCTCCTTCTCCTTCTTCCTCCTATTCTCCTTCTCTTCTTCATCTTATTCTTCTACTTCCTCTTCTTTCTCGTCTTCTTCTTCTGCTTCTTTTTCTTCTTCTTCTTTTTCTTCTTCTTCTGCTTCTTTTTCTTCTTCTTCTTCTTCTTCTTCGTGTTCCTCTTCTTCTTCTTCCTTGTATTCTTCTTCTTCTTCTTCTTCTTCTTTGTCTTCTTCTTCTTCTTCTCTTACTACATGTTCTCCTTCTTCTGCTTCTCCTTCTTCTTCTTCTTCTTCATCTTATTCTTTTTCTTCCTCTTCTTCTTCGACCCCTGCTTCTTCCTCTTCTTCGTCTCCTACTTCTTTGTCGTTGTCTCTGTTTTCTTCTTCTTCTTCTTCTTCTTCTTTTTCTTCTTCTTCTTCCTCATTTTCTTTTTCTTCTTCTTTTTCTTCTTTTTGTTCCTCTCTATCATCTTTTCTTCATCTTCTTCTTCTTCTTCTTCATTTTCGTCTACTTCTTCTTCTTCTTCTTTTTGTCCATCTTTATTGTCTTCTTCTTCTTCAGCATCATCATCATCTTCTTCTTCTTCTCCTTCTTCTTCCTCCTCTTCATCGTTTTCCTCTTCTTCATCTTCTTTTTCTTCTTCTTCTCTTCTTTTTCATCTTTTTCTTCTTCTTCTTCATCTTCTTCCTCTTCTTCTTCTTCTCGTCCTTCTTCTTCTTCTTCTTCTTCTTCTTCTTCATTATCTCCCTGTTTTTCTTCTTCTTCGATTTCTTGTTCTTGTTCGTCTTCTTTGTATTCCTCTTCTATGTCTTCTTCATTGTCTTCTACTTCTTCTTTGCCTTCTTCTTCTTCTTCTTCTTCTTCTTTTGTTTTTCTTCTTTTTATTATTCTTCTTCTCCTTCTTCTTCTCTATCTTCTCCTTCTCCTTCTTATTCTTCTGATTCTTTGACTTCTACTACTTGCTGTCCTTCATCTTCTTCTTCTTCTTCTTTTCTTCTCCTTCTTTGTCTTCTTCTTATTCAACTTCTTCTTCTTCTTCTTCTTCTTCTTCCTCTTCTTCTTCCACTTTTCTTCTTCTTCCCCTTCTTTGCCTTCTTCTTCTTTGTCTTCTTCTTCTTCTTTTCTTCTTCTTCATCTATTACTTCTTCTACTTCTTCTTCTACTTCTTCTTCTCCTTCTTCTTCTTCTTCTTTTATTTCTACTTCTTCTTCATCTTCTTTTCTGCTTTCTTTTTCTCATTCTTCTTCTTGTTCTTCTTCTACTTCATCTTCATCCTCTTCTTCTACTTCTTCTTCTTCTTCTTCTTCTTCCTCTACATCATTTTCTAATTCTTTGTCTTCTTCTTCTTCTTCTTCGTCATCTTCTTCTTCTTCTTCGTTGTCATAGTCTTCTTCCTCTTCTTCTTCTTCATCTACATCTTCTTCTTCGTCTCCATCCTCTTCTTCTTCTTCTTCTTTTTCCTCTTCTTCTTCTCCTTCTTCGTCTCCTTTTTCTTCTTCTTCTATGTCTTCTTCTTCTTCACCATCTTCATCTTCTTCTTCTTTTTCTTCTTCTTCTTCTTCTTCTTCTTCGTCTTCTTCATCTTCATCTTCTCCTTCTTACACTTCTTCTTCATCTTCTCCTACATCTACTTCTTCTCCTCCTCCAACTCCTCCTCCTTCTTGTTCCTCTTCTTCTCTTCCTCCTTCTTTTTCTTCTTCATCATCATCATCAACAACTTCTGTCATTTCTTCTTCTTCTTCGTATTCTTCTTCTTCGTGTTTTTCTTATTATTCTTCTTTTTCTCCGACTTCATCATCTTCGCCTTCTCCTTCTTCTTCTTCTTCATATTCAGCTTCTCCTTCTTACACTTCTTCTTCATCTTCTCCTACTACTTCTTCTCCTCCTCCTCCTACTCCTCCTTCTTCTTGTTCTTTTTCTTCTCATCCTCCTTTTTCTTCATCATCATCAACATCAACCACATATGTCGTTTCTTCTTCTTCTTCTTCTTCGTATTCTTCTTCTTCGTGCTTTTCTTATTCTTCTTCTTTTTCTGCTTCTTTATCTTCATCTTCTTCTTCCTATTCTTCCTCTTTGCATTCTTCTTCGTCTTTCTCTTCTTCTTCTTCTTCTTCCTCTTCATCCTTGTCTTTGCCATCTTCTTCTTTTTCTTCTTCTACTTCTCCCTCTTATTCTTCTTCACCTCCCTCTTCTTCTTCTTCTTCTTCTTCTCTTTCTTCTCCTTTTTCTCCTTCTTCTTCTTTGTTCTAATCTTTTTTTTCTTTCTCTTCTTCTTCTTGTTCAACTTCATTTTCTTCTTTTTCTTTTCCTTCTTCTTTGTCTTCTTGTTCTTCTTCTTCTTCCTCTAGGACTTGTTCTTCTTCTTCTTTTTCTTTGTCTTCTTCTTCTTCATCTTCGTCACGTTCTTTTAATTATTCATCTTCTTCTTCATTGTCTTCTTCATCTTGATCTTCTTCTTTGTCCTCTTCTTCTTCTTCTTCGTCATCATCTTCTTCTTCTTCTTCTTCTTCTTCTTCTACTACTACTACTACTACTTCTTGCTGTTCTTCTTCTTCTTCTTCTTCTTCTTCTTATTCTTCTCATTCTTCTTCATCTTCTTCTACTTTGTCTTCTTCCTCTTCTTCTTCTTCTTCTTCTTCTTAAACTTCTTCTCATTGAACTCAGCTTCTTGTTCTTCTTCTTCTTCTTCATTTTTTTTAACTTCTTTTTCTCATTGAAGTATTCTTCTTCTTCTTTTTCTTCTTCTTCTTCTTCTTCTTCTCCTCTTCCTTCTAATTCTTCTTCTTCTTCTTCTTCTTCTTCTCCTTCTTCCTATTCTCATTCTTCTCCTTCTTCTTCTTCTTCTTCTACTCCTTATTCTTCTTCTTCTTGTTTTGCTTCTTCATCTTCTTCTTCTTCTTCTTCTTCTACATCATCATCATCATCATCTTCTTCTTCTGCTTATTTTTGTTCTTCTTCTTCATCCTCTTCCTCTTCGTCTTCTTCCACTTCTTCTTCTTCTTCTTCTTCTTTTTCTTCTCCTTCATGTTCTTCTACTTCTACTTCATCTTCTTCGTCTTCTTATTCTTCTACTTCTTCTTCATCATAAACTTCTTGTTCTTTCTCGTCTTTTTCCTCCACTACTTCAACTTCTTCTTATTCTTCTTCTTCTAGTTCTTCTTCTTGTTCTTCTTCTCCTTCTTCTTGTTCTTCTTCTTCTGTTTCTTCTTCTCTTCTTCTTCTTCTTTTTCTACTTCTTCTTCTTCTTATTCTTCTTCTTCGTCGTTACTTCTTCTTGTTCTTCTTCGTCTTCTTCATTTTCTTCATTGTCTTCTTCTTCTTCTTCTTCTTCCTCTTCTTCTCCTTCATCATATTCTTCTTCTTTATCTCCTTCCTTTTCTTCAACTTCTTCTTCCTCTTCTTCTTCTTCTTCTTTTCTACTTCTTCTTTTCTTCTCCTCTTTCATTTCCTTCTTCTTCTCCTACTTCTTCTTCTTCTTCAACTTCTTCTTCTTCTTCTTCTTCTTCTTCTCTTTCTCCTTCTTCTTTTGCTTCTTCTTCTTCTTCTTCATTTTCTTATTCTTCTTATTCTTCTACTTCTTCGACTTCTTCTTCTTCTTCTTCTTCTTCTTCTTTCTCTTATTGTCATTGTTATTATTATTATTATTATTATCATCATTATTTTAATTGTTATTATTATAATTATTATTATTATTGTTGTTGTTGTTGTTATTATTATTCCTCTTCATCATCATCATCATCATCATCATCTTCTACTTCTACTTCTTCTACTTCATCCTCTTCTTATTCTTCGTATTCTTCTTCTTCATCCTCTTCTTCCACTTCTTCTTCTTCTTGTCCTTCTTCTTCTTCAACTTCTTCTTCTACTTTTTCTTCATCTTCTTCTTAGTCGTCTTCTTATAATTATTCTTCTTCTT
>JAIUJO010001300.1:202500-227500 GCA_023846275.1 Vanilla planifolia
TCTTCATTTTGTCTACTTCATCTTTTCCTTCTTCTTCTTCTTATCCATCTTTTTTGTCTTCTTCTTCTTCTTCATCATCATCATCATCTTCTTCTTCTTCTTCTCCTCCTTCTTCTTCTTTCTCTTCTTCGCCTTCCTCTTCTTCATCTTCTTCTCCTCTTCTTCTTTGTTCTTTTTCTTCTTCTTCTTCTTTTCATCTTCTTTCTACTTCTTCTTCGTCAAACTCTTCTTCTTCTTCGTTATCTACTTCTTTTTCTTCTTCTTCTTCTTCTTTATCTTCTCCTTCTCCTTCTTCTCCTTCTTCATCATCATCATTGCCTTCTCTTTCTTCTCTTTCTCTTTCTTCTTTGACTTTTCTCATTGCACTTCTTCTCCTTCTTCTTCTACTTATTTTTCTTCTTCTTCTTCTTCTTCTACTTCTTTTCTATTCTTCTTCTGTTTATTCTTCTTCTCCTTCTTCTTTTTCTTCCTATTCTCCTTCTTCATCATCATCTTATTCTTTTACCTCCTCTTTTTCTTCGTCTTTTTCTTCTGTTGCTTCTACTTCTTCATCATCATCATCTTCTTCTTCAGCTTCTTTTTCATCTTTTCATCTTCTTTTTCTTCTACTTTTTTGTCTTCTTCTTCTTCATCATCATCATCATCATCTTCTTCTTCTTTCTCTTCATCGCCTTCCTCTTCTTCATCTTCTTCTTCTTCTTCTCCTCTTCTTTTTCTTCTTCTTCTTCATCTTCTTTTTCTTTGTTCTTTTTCTTCTTCTTCTTTTTTTCATCTTCTTTCTACTTCTTCTTCGTCAAACTCTTCTTCTTCTTTGTCATCTACTTCTTCTTCTTGTTCTTCTTCTTTATCTTCTCCTTCTCCTTCTTCTCCTTCTTCATCATCATCATTGCCTTCTCTTTCTTCTCTTTCTCTTTCTTCTTTGACTTTTTCTCATTGCACTTCTTCTCCTTCTTCTTCTACTTATTTTTCTTCTTCTTCTTCTTCTTCTACTTCTTCTTTTCTATTCTTCTTCTGTTTATTCTTCTTCTCCTTTTTCTTCTTCTTCCTATTCTCCTTCTTCATCATCATCTTATTCTTTTACCTCCTCTTTTTCTTCGTCTTTTTCTTCTGTTGCTTCTACTTCTTCATCATCATCATCTTCTTCTTCAGCTTCTTTTTGATCTTTTCATCTTCTTTTTCATCTTTTCATCTTCTTTTTCTTCTACTTCTTTGTCTTCATCTCCTTCTTCTTCTTCTTCTTCTTCTTCTTCCTTTTTTTCTTTTTCTTCTTTAGCTTCTTCTTTGTCTTCTACTACTTATTCTTATTCACCTTCTTCTCCTTCTTCTTCTTCTTCATGTTCTTTTTCGTAATCTTTTTTTCTTCTTCTTCTTCTTCTTGTACATCTTTTCATTCTTCTTCTCCTCCTTCTTCTTGTTCATCTTCTTCTTATTCTTATTCTTCTTCTATTTCTTCTTCTTCATCTTCTTCTTCTTCTTCTTCTTTTTCTTCTCCTCCTCGATCTTAGTCTTCATCTCCTTCGAGATCTTCTTCTTCTTTTTCTTCATTTGCTTCTTCTTTGTATTCTTGTTAATAATCATCATCTTCTTCTTCTTCTTCTTTAAATTCTTCTTCTTCTTCGAATTCTTCTTCTTCTTCTTCTTCCTCTTTGTCACCAACTTCTTCTTCTTCTTCTTCTTCATCAACTTCTTACTCCTCTTTTTTTTCTTATTTCTCTTCTTTGTCTTTTGGTTCTTCATCTTCTACTTTATCTTCTTCATCTTCTTAATCATCATCATCTTCTTCTTCTACTACATCTTCTTCTTTTCTTTCTCTTCTTCTTCTTCTTCTTCTTCTCTGACTTATTCTTCTTCTTCTTCTCTGACTTATTCTTCTTCTTCTTCTTCTCCTTCTTCTTCTTCTTCTTCGTTCATCTTCCTCTTCTTCTTCTTCTTCTTCTTCTTTTTCTTTTTTTTCTTCTTCATCCTCTTCTTCTTCCTTTTACTCTTCTTTCTTTTCCACTTATTCTTCTTCTTCTTCTTCTTCTTCTTCTTCTTCGTTTTCATCATCTTCTTGTTCTTCTTTTCCTTCCTTATCATATTCTACTTCTTCTTTGTCTTCTTGCTCTTCGTCTAGTTCTTCTTGTTCTTCGTCTACTTCTTGTTCTTCTTCACCTTCTTCTTCTTCTTCTTTTCGACTTCTTCTTCTTCTTCTTCTTCTTTCTCTTCTTCTTCTTGCACTTCCTCTTCTTCTCCTTCTTCTTCTTCTCCTTCTTCTTCTTCTTCTTCTTCTTCTTCCTCTTCATCTTCCTCTTTTTCTTCTTCTTCTTCTTCTTCCTCATCTTCTTCTTCTTCTTCTTCTTCTTCTTCTTCTGCTTTCTTCTTCTTCTTCTTCTTCTTCTTCTTATTCTTCTTCCTCTCCTTCTTCTTAATGTTCTTCTTCTTCTTCTTCTTTTTTGTCTTCTTTTCCTTCTTCTTCTTCTTCTTCTTATTCTTCTACTATTTGTTCTCCTTCTTCTACTTCTTCTTCTTCTTCATCTTCATCTTATACTTCATCTTCTTCTTCTTCTTCTTCTTCGACCTCTGCTTCTTCCACTTCTTCGTCTCCTATTTCTTTGTCGTTGTCTCTGTCTTCCTCTTCTTCTTCTTCTTCCTCCTCATTTTCTTTTTCTTCTTCTTTTTCAGTTTTTCTTCTTTTTGTTCATCTCTATCATCTTTTTCTTCAGCTTCTTCTTTTTCTTCTTCTTCTTCTTCTACTTCTTCATTTTGTCTACTTCATCTTTTTCTTCTTCTTCTTCTGGTCCATCTTTTGTCTTCTTCTTCTTCATCATCATCATCATCATCTTCTTCTTCTTCTTCTTCTCCTTCTTCTTCTTCTCTCTCTTCTTCACCTTCCTCTTCTTCATCTTCTTCTTCTTCTTCTCCTCTTTTTTTTCTTCTTGTTCTTCATCTTCTTCTTCTTTGTTCTTTTTCTTCTTCTTCTTTTTTTCATCTTCTTTCTACTTCTTCTTCGTCAAACTCTTCTTCTTCTTCGTCATCTACTTCTTCTTCTTCTTCTTCTTCTTCTTCTTTATCTTCTCCTTCTGCTTCTTCTCCTTCTTCATCATCATCATTGCCTTCTCTTTCTTCTCTTTCTCTTTCTTCTCTTTCTCTTTATTCTTTGACTTTTTCTTATTGCACTTCTTCTCCTTCTTCTTCTACTTATTTTTCTTCTTCTTCTTCTTCTTCTTCTACTTCTTCTTTTCTATTCTTCTTCTGTTTATTCTTCTTCTCCTTCTTCTTCTTCTTCCTATTCTCCTTCTTCATCATCATCTTATTCTTTTACCTCATCTTTTTCTTCGTCTTTTTCTTCTGTTGCTTCTACTTCTTCATCATCATCTTCTTCTTCAGCTTCTTTTTCATCTTTTCATCTTCTTTTTCTTCTTCTTCTTAATATTCTTCTTCTTCTTCTTCTTCTTCTTCTCCTTCTGCTTATCCTTCTACTTGTTCTCCTTCTTCTACTTCTCCTTCTTCATATTTTTCTTCTTCTTGTTCTTCATCATCGCCTTCTTCTTCTTCTTCTTCTACTTCTACTTGTTCTCCTTCAACTTCTACTTCTTCCTCTTCTACGTCTTCTTTTTCTTCATCGTCCTCTTCTTCTTCTTCTTCTTCTTCTTCATCTTCTTCTTCCTCATTTTCTTTTTCTTCTTTTCACCTGCTTCTTAATCTTTTTCTTCTTTTTCTTCTACGTCTTTTTCTTCTTGTCGTTCTTCTTCTTCCTCCTCTTCTTCGTCTTCCCCTTCTCCTAATTCTTCTTCTTCTTCTTCTTCTTCCTTCTTCTTCTTCTTTATCATAGTCTTCTTCTTGTTCTTGCTCTTGTTCTTATTCTTCTTCTTCTTCTTCTTCTTCCTGTTCTTCTGCTTCTTCATCTTCTTCTGCTTCTTCTGCTTCTTCGTCATCATCGACTTCTTCTACTTCTTCTTCTTCTTTTCTTCTTCTTCTTCCTTTTTGCTCTTCTTCTTCTTCTTCTTCTTCTTCTTCTTCTCCTTCTTCTTCTCCATCATCATCTTCTTATTCTTGTTATTCGTCTTTGCTTCCATCTTCTTCTTCTTCTTCTTCTTCTTCATGATAATCATCATCTTCTTCTTCTTCTCCATCATCATCTTCTTATTCTTGTTATTCGTCTTTGCTTCCATCTTCTTCTTCTTCTTCTTCTTCTTCTTCTTCTTCATGATCATCATCATCTTCTTCTTCTTCTCCTTCATCTTCTTCTCCTTCTTTGTCTTCTTCTCCTTCTTCTTCTTCTTCTTCTTCTTCTTCTTCTTCTTATTTTTCTTCTTCTTCTTCTTCTACTTATTCTTCTTCTTCTTCTTCTTCTTCATCTTCTTCTTCTACATCATCATCATCGTTTTCTTCCTCTTCTTTTTCTTTTTCTCTTCCTTCTTTTTTTCTTCGTTTTCTTCTTCTTCTTCATCTTCTTCTTCTTGTTCTGTTATTTCTACTACTACTACTACCTTTTCTTCTTCTTCTTCCTCTACCTATTCTTCCTTATTTTCTTCATCTACTTCTTCTTCCTTTTCTTCTTCTTCTTCTTCTTCTTTTTCTCCTTCTCCTTCTTCCTTATCCTCTTCTTCTTCTTCTTCTTCTTCTTATTCGTCTTCTTCTTCCTCTTCTTCTTCTTCTTCCTCTTCTACTTCTTCTTTTCTTTTTTTCTCTTCTTCATCTTCTTCTTCTTCTTCTTCCTTTTACCATTCTATATCTTCTTATTCTTAATCTTTTTTTTTTCTTCTCGTTCTTCTTTTTCTTCTCCTTCTTCTCCATCTTCTACTTTCTTTTTCTTCTTCTTTTTCTTCTTGTTCTTATTCGTCTTCTTCTTCTTCTTCTTCTTCTTCTTATCCTTATTCTGTCTTCTTCTTCTTCTTCTTTGTCTTCATCTTCTTCTTCTTTTTCTTCGTCTTTTTCTTCTTCTTTTTCACCGTCATCATCATCTTCTTCTTCTTCTTCTTCATCATCTTCTTCTTCTTTCTATGCTTCTTCTTCTTCTTCTTCTGCTTCTTCTTCTTCTTCTTCTTTATTTTCTTCTTCTTCTTCTTCTTGCCCTCCTCCTTCTCCTTCTTCTCCTCCTTCTTCATCTTCTTCTTCTTTTTCTTCTTCTTCTTCTTCTCCTTCATCATCATCTTCTTCTTCTCCTTCTTCTTCTTCTTCTTCTTCTTCTTCTACTTCTTCTATTTCTTCTACTTCTTCTTCTTCTTCTTCTATTTCTTCTCCTCCTCCTTCTTCTTCGTCTAGTTCTTCTTCTTCTTCTTACTCTTCTTCTTCTTCTTCTTCTTCTTTGTAGTCGTCATCATCTTCTTCTACTTCTTTGTCTTCTTCTTCTTCTTCTTCTCTTCTTCTTCTTCTTCCTCTTCTTCCTGTTCTTCCTCTTCTTTGTCATCTTCTTCTTTTTCTTCTTTTCCTCGTTCTTCTACTTCTACTTCCACAATTTCTTATACATCTTCTACTACCTCGTGTTCTTTTTTTCCTTCTGGTTCTTCTTCCTCACGTTCTTCTTCTTCTTTTTCCTCTTTTTCTTCTTCTTCTTCTTCTTCTTTTTCTTCTTATTCTTATTCTACTTCCACTTCTTCATATTTAACATCTTCTTCTTCTTCTTATTCTTCTTCTTCTTCTTCTTTTCCTTCTCGTTCTTCCTCTCAATCTTCATCACAATCATCTTCCTCTTATTCATCATCTTCTTCAACTTCCTCTTCTTCTTCAACTTCAACTTCTTCTTCTTCTTCTTCTTCTTCTTCTTCTTCTTCTCCTACTTCTTTTTTGCCTACTTCTTTTTCTTTATCTTTTTCACCTTCATCTTCTTCTTCAACATCTTCTTCTTCTTCCTCTTCCTCTTCTTCTTCTTCTCCTTCTTCTTCATCATAATAATCATCATTATTATCTTCTTCTACTTTTTATTGTTCTCCTCCTTGTTCATCTTCTCCCTCTTCTCCTTCTTCTTCTTCTTCTTCTTCTTCTTCTTCTTCTTCTTGTAATTCTTCATTTTCTTCTTCTTCTTCTTCTTCTTCTTCTTTCTCTCCATCTTCATCTTCATCATCTTCTTCTTCTTTTCTTCTTCTTGTTCTTCTTCTTCTTCTACTTCTTCTCATTCTTCTTCTCTCTCTTCTCCTACATCTTCTTCTCAATCTTCTTCTCCTTCTTCTTCTCTTTCTTCTTCTTCTTCTTCTTGTTCATCTTCTTTTTCATCTTCTTCATTATCATCATCATCATCATCATCATCATCATCATCTTCTTCTTCTTCATCTTCTTCTTCTTCTACTACTACAAATACTACTTGTTCTTGCTCTTCTTCTTCTTCTTCTTCTTCTTCCACTTCATCTTTTTCTTCTTGTTCTTCTTCATCATTGTAATCTTCTTGTTCTTCTTTTCCTTCTTTATCTTCCTCTTCTTCTTCTTTGTCTTCTTCCTCTTCTTCTTGTTCTTCTTCTTGTTCTTCGTCTACTTCTTCTTCTTCTTCGCCTTCTTCTTCTTCTTTTTTTTGTCTTCTTCTTCTTCTTCTTCTTCTTCTTTCTCTTCTTCTTCTTCCACTTCATATTCTTCCACTTCTTCTTCTTCTCCTTCTTTTTCTTCTTCTTCTTCATCTACTTCTTCTTCTTCTTCTTCTACTACTACTTCTTACTCTTCTTCTTCTTCTTCTTCTTCTTCTTCTTCTTCTTCTTCTTCTTCTACTACTTCTTCATCATCTTTTTCTTCTTCTAATTCTTTTTCTTTAACTTCTTCTTCTTCTTCTTCTTCTTCCTCCTCTTCTTCATCTTCCTCTTCTTCTTCCTCTTTTTCTTCTTCATCTTCTTCTTTTTCTTCTTCTTCTTCTTCTTCTCTTTTTCATCATCATCATCTTCTTCTTCTTATTTTTGTTCTTCTTCCTCATAGTCATGCTCTTCGTCTTCTTCCTCTTCATCTTCTTCTTTATCGTCATTTTATTTCTCTTCTTTTTCTTTTACTTTTCCTCTTCTTCGTCTTCTTCTACTTCTACTTCATCTTCTTCGTCTTCTTCTTCTTCCACTTCTTCTTCATCATAATGTTCGTCTTCTTTCTCTTCTTGTTCTTCTTCCATTACTTCGTCATCTTCTTCTTCATCTTCTACTTCTTCTTTTTCTTCAGCTTCTTCTTCTTCTTCTTCTTCTACTTCTTTTTCTTCTCTTCATCTTCTTCTTTTTCGCCTACTTCTTCTTCTTCGTCATCATCTATTACTTCTTTTTCCTTCTTCGTTTACTTCTTCTTCGTCTTCCACATTTTTCTTCATTGGATTCTTCTTCTTTTTCTTCTTCATCTTCTATTACTTCTTCTACACCTTCGTCTTCTTCCACTTCTTCTTCTTCTTCATCTCCTCCGTCTTATTCTTCTTCTGTCTTCTTCTTCTTCCTTTTCTTCAGCTTCTTCTACCTCTTGTTCTTTTAATTCTTCCTCTTATACTTCTTCTTCTTTTTCTTCTCCCCCTTTTCCTTCTTCTTCTTCTACTTCTTTTCTTCTTCTTCTTATTCTTCTACTTCTTCAACTTCTTCTTCTTCTTCGTTTTCTTGTTCTACTTTCTCTTCTTCTTCTTCTTCATATTCTTCTTCATCTTCTTCTTTATCTTCTTATTCTTGTTTTTCTTCTTCTTCTTCTTCCCCTTTTCTTCATCATCATCATCATCTTCTTCATCTTCTTCATCTTCTTCACTTCTTCTTCTTCTTCTTTTCCTCTTCTTCTTCTTCTTCTTCTTCTTCTCCTTCTTCTTCTTCTTCTTTTCTTCTTCTTCTTATTCATCTTCTCCTTCTTCTTCTTATTCTCCTCCTTTATCATCTTCTTATTTCTCTTCCTCTTCTTCTTCTTTTTCTTCTTCTTCTTTTTCTTCTTTTTCTCTTTCTTCTTCTTCTTCTTCTTGTTCTATATCTTCTTCTCCTTTTTCTTCTTCTTCTTCATGTTCTTCTTCTCCTTCTTAGTCATCTTCCTTTTCTTCTTCTTCTTCAACTTCTTCTTCTTCTTCATTTTATTATTCTTCTTCTACTACTACTACTTCTACTTGCTCTTCTTCTTCTTCATCACCTTCTTCTTCACCGTTTTCTTCATCTTCTTATTCTTCGTCTTCTTCTTTGAGTTCTACTTCTTCCCCTTCTTTGCCTTCTTCTTCTTCTTCTTCTTGTAGTTGTTATTCTCATTCTTCTTCTTCTTTAACTTTGTCTTCTTCCACTTCTTCTTCTTCTTCTTCTTCTCATTAAACTCTACTTCTTGTTCTTCTTCTTCTTCATCATCTTTTTCAACTTTTTCTTCTCATTGAAGTATTCTTCTTCTTCTTCTTATTCTTTTTCTTCTTCTTCTTCTAATACTTCTTCTTCTTCTTCTTCTTCTTTTCTTACTTCTTTTTCTTCTTCTTCTTCTTGTACATCAACATCATCATCATCATCATCTTCTTCTTCTTCTTCTTCTTCTTATTTTTTTCTTCTTCTTAATCCTCTTCCTCTTTGTCTTCATCCTCTTCTTCTTCTTCTTCTTTGTCATTTTCTTTTTCTTCTTCTTCTTTTTCTTCTTCTTTTTCTTCTTCTTTTTCTTCTTCTTCATCTTCTTCTACTTCTACTTCATCTTCTTCATCTTCTTCTTCTTCTACTTCTTTCTTATCATAATCTTCTTCTTTCTCTTCTTTTTCTTCCACTTCTTTGTCTCTTTCTTCTTCGCCTTCTACTTCTTCTTCTTGTTGTTCTCCTTCTTCTTGTTCTTCTTCTTCTGTTTGTTCTTCTCTTCTTCTTCTTCTTATTCTTCTTCTTCTTCTTATTCTTCTTCTTCTTCTTCTTCTTCGTCATCTAATATTTCTTCTTCTTCCTTCATCGTTTAGTTCTTCTTCTTCTTCTTCTTCTTCGACTTCTTCATTTTTCTTCATTGTCTTCTTCTTCTTCTTGTTCGTCCCTTTCATCTCATTCTTCTTCTTTGTCTTCTTCTTCTTTCTTTTCTTCAGCTTCTTCTTCCTCTTCTTCTTCTTCTTCATCTTCTACTTTTGCTTCTTCTTCTTTTTTGCTACTTCTTCTTCTTCTTTTTCTCCTCCTTTTCCTTCTTCTTCTTCTCCTTCTTCTTGTTCTTCTTTTTCATCTTATTCTTCTTCTTCTTCTTCTTCTTCTTCTTCTCCTTCTTCTTCTTTTTTTTCTTATTCTTCTTATTATTCTACTTCTTTGACTTCTTCTTCTTCTTCTTTCTCTTCTTCTTCCTCTTCTTCTTTCTCTTCTTCTTCTTCTTCGTCTTCTTCTTCTTCTTCTTTTCTTGTTTCTTTTCTTCTTCTTCTTCTTCTTCCACTTTTCTTCATCTTCTTCTTCTTCTTTGTTTTCTTTTATTTGTTATTATTATTATTATTATTATTATTATTATTACTATTATTATTATTATTATTATTCCTCTTCATCATCATCATCATCATCGTCATCTTCTACTTCTACTTCTTCTTCATCATCCACTTCTTATTCTTTGTATTCTTCTTCATCATCCTCTTCTTCCTCTTCTTCTTCTTCTTGTCCTTCTTCTTCTTCTTCTTCTTCTTTTTATTCTTCTTCTTCTTCTTCTTCATCTCCTTCTTTTTCTTATTCTTCGTCTTATTCTTCTTCTTCTTCTTCTTTGCCTTCTTCTTCTTTTTCATCTTCTTTTTCTTCTTCTTCTTCTCCTCCTTCTCCTTCTCCATCTTCTCCTTCTCCTTCTTCTTCTTCTTATTCTTCGACTTCTACTACTTTCTCTCCTTCATCTCGTTCTTCTTCTTCTTCTTCTTCTTTTCTTCTTCTTCTACTACTACTTCTCTTCTTCTTCTTACTCTACTTCTCCTTCTTCTTCTTTCTCTACCTCTTCTTCTCCTTCTTCTTCTTCTTCTTTTTCTTCTTCTCCTTCTTCTTCTTCTTCTTTTTCTTCTTCTTCTTCTTCTTTTTCTACATCTTGTTCTTCTTCTTCTTCTTCTTCAGGATCTTCTCCTTTTTCTTCTTCTTCTCCTTCTTCTTTTACTTCTTCTTCTGATTCTTCTTCTTCTTCTTCCCCTTCTTCTTCTTCTTCTCCTTCTTCTTGTTCTTCTTCTTCTTTTTCTTCTTCTGCTTGATCTTCTCCTACTTTTATTTCTACTTCATCGTTTTCTTCCTCTTCTTCCCCTTCTTCTCCTTCTTCTTCTTCTTCTTCTTCTTCTTCTCCTTCTTCCTCTTCCCCCTCACCTCCTTGATTTTCTTCATCTTCATTGAAGTCTTCTTCTTCTTCTTCTTCTACTTCTCTTCTTCTTCTTACTCTTCTTCTTCATCTTCTTCTTTCTCTTACTCTTCTTCTTCTTCTTTTCCTTCTTCTTCTTCTTCTTCTTTTACTTCTTCTTCTTCTTCACCTTCTTCTTCTTCTCCTTCTTCTTGTTCTTGTTCTTCTTCTTCTTCTTCTTTATCTTTGTTTACTTCTCTTTCCACTTCAACGTCTTCTTCCTCTTCTTCCTTTTCTTCTCCTTCTTCTTCTTCTTCTTCTTCTTCCTTCTTCCTCTTCTCCCTCATCTTCTAGATTTTATTCATCATCATCGAAGTCTTCTTCTTTTTCTTATTTTTCTCTTATTTGTCTTCTTTTTCTTCAACTTCTTCTTCTTCTTCTTCTTCTTCCTCTTCTTCTTCCACTTTTTCCACTTCTTCCCCCTCTTCGTCTTATTATTATTCTTATTATTATTATTATTGTTGTTGTTATTCTCATTCTTCTTCTCCTTCTTCTTCTTTTACTTCGTCTTCTTGCACTTCTTCTTCTTCTTCTTCTTCTTTTTCAACTTCTTCTTCTCATTGAACTCTGCTTCTTCTTCTTCTTCTTCTTCTTCTTCATTGTCGTAATCTTCTTCTTCTCCTTCATCATCTACATCTTCTTCTTCTTCATCATCTTCTTCTTCTCCTCCTTTCTCTTCTCCTTCTTCTTGTTTTTGTTACTCTTCTTTGTCTCCTTATTCGTCTCCCTTTTGTTCTTCATCAATGTATTCTTCTTCTTTATCATCATCTTCAGCTTCTTCTTCTTCTTCTTCTTCTTCATCTTCTTCATCTTCATCTTCTCCTTCTTGCACTTCTTCTTCATCTTCTCTTACTTCTACTTCTCCTCACCCACCTCCTCCTTCTTCTTGTTCTTCTTCTTCTCCTCCTTTTTCTTCATCAACATCATCATTAACAACTTCTTTCATTTCTTCTTGTTCTTTTTCTTCTTCGTATTCTTCTTCTTCGTGTGTTTCTTATTCTTCTTCTTTTTCTCCTTCTTCATCTTCATCTTCTCCTTCTTCTTGTTGTTCTCATTCTACTTCTTCGTCTTGTTCTTCCTATTCTTCCTCTTTGCTTTCTTCTTCTTCTTTCTCTTCTTCTTCTTCTTCTTCTTCTTCCTCTTCTTCTTCTTTTTTTGCCTTGTTCTTCTTTTTCCTCTTCTACTTCTACTTCTTATTCTTCTTCCTCTTCCTATTCTTCTTCTTCTTCTTCTTCTTCTTCTTCTTCTTCTCCTCCTCTTCCTTCTTTGTCTTCTCCTTTTTCTTCTTCTTCTTCTTCTTCGTCATCATTTTTTTCTTCTTTTTCTTCTTCTTCTTGTTCATCTTCATCTGCTTCTTCTTGTTTTCCTTCTTCTTTGTCTTCTTGTTCTTCATCCACTTCTTCTCTGACTTGTTCTTCTTCTTCTTTTTCTTTGTCTTCTTCTTCTTCATCTTTGTCACCTTCTTCTGCTTATTCATCTTCTTCTTCGTCGTCTTCTTCTTCTTGATCTTCTCATTCTTCCTCATCTTCTTCTTTTTCTTCTTCGTCTTCCTCATCTTCTTCTACTTCTTCTTCTTCATCTTCTTCTCTTTCTTCTACTCCTTCTTCTTCTTCTTCTTCTCCTTTTTCAACTTCTTCCTCTGCTTCTTCTTCCTCTTCTTCTTCTTCTATTTCTTCATCTTCTTCTCGTTCTTCTTCTTCTTCATCATCTTCCTCTTCTGCTTTTTCTTCGTCTTCTTCTTTGTCATCTTCTCATAATTATTCTTCTTCTTCAACTTCTTCTTTCCTTTTTTGGTTCTTTTCCTTCTTCTTCTACTTCTTCTTCTTCTTTTGCTTCTGCTTCTACTACTTTTTCTTCTTCATCTTGTTCTCCTTCATCTTCTTCTTCTTCTTCATCTTCTTCTTTTTATAAATCATTGTTTCTACATCTTCTCCTTTTTTCTTCATCATCATCATCATCATCTTCTTCTTCTTCTTCTACTACTTCTTATTCTTCCTCTCCTTCTTGATCTTCTTCTTCTTCTTATTCTTATTCTTCTTTTTCTTCTTCTTCTTCTTCTATATCTTCTTCTTCATCATCAACATCTTCTTCTTCTTCTAATTTTTCTTCTTCTTTTCATCTACTTTTTTGTCTTCTTCTTCTTATTATTTTTTCTTCTACTTCTTCTTCATTTTCTTCTTCTTCTCTTCTTCATTTTTTTCTACTTCTTCGTCTTCTTCATCTTCTTCTTCCTCTATTTCTTCATCTTCTTCCTCTTCTTCTTCATCATCATCATCATCTTCTTCTTCTTCTTTATGATCATCTTCATCTTGCTATTCTTCCTCTTATTCCTCTTCTTTGTCTTCTTCATCTTCTTCCTCTTCTTCTTCATCATCATAATCTTCTTCTTCTTCTTCCTTATGTTCATTTTCTTCTTGTTGTTCTTCTTCTTATTCATCTTCTTTGTCCTCTTCTTCTTTGTCTTCTACTTCTTCTTCTTCATCTTCATCTCCTTCTTCTTCTTCTTCTTCTTCTCTTCATCATCTTCTACTTCTTCTTCTCTGCCTCCTCCTCCTCCTCCTTAGTTCTTCTTCATCTTCTTCCTCTTCTTCTTCCTATTCTTCATGTTCTTCTTCATTTTCTTCTTCTTCATCTACTACTACTACTTCTTCTTCTTCCTTCTTCTTTTTCAACCTCTTTTTCTTCTTCAACCTCTTCTTCGTCTTCCTTCTTCTTCTTCTTCAACCTCTTTTTCTTCTTCGACCTCTTCTTCTTCTTCTTCTTCTCCTTCTCCTCCTTCTTCTTCATCGTCATCTTCTTCTTCGTTTTTCTCTTCTTCTTCTTCCTCTTCTTCTTTCTCTTCTTCCTCTTCTTCTTATTATTCTTGTTCTTCCTCATCTTCTTCTTCTTCTTCTTCGTCTTTTTCTTTTTCTTCTTCTTCTTCTTCTTCTTCTTCTTCTTCTTCTGCTTCTGTGTCTTCTTCTTCTTCTTCTTCTTCTTCTTCTTTCGCATCTTTTTCTTCTTCTTCTTCTTCTTCCTTTACTTCTTCTACTTCTTCTACATCTTTTTCTTCATCTTCACCTCCTCCACCTTCTTCATATTGTACTTCTTCTTCTTCTTATTCTTTTCTTATTCTTACTCCTATCCATGTTCTTATTCTCCTTCTTGATCTTCATCTTCTTCTTCTTCTTTTTCGTCTTCTTCTTCTTCTTCTTCTTCTTCTGCTTCATTGTCTTCTTCTTCGTCTTCTTCTTCTCCTTCTTCTTCTTCTTCTTCTTCTTCTTTTTATTTTTCTTCTTCTACTTCTTCATCATCTTCTTCTTCGTCTTCTTCTTCTTCTTCTTCTTCTTCATCTTTTTCTTCCTCCTCCTTTTCATCATTATCTTCTTCTTCTTCATCTTCTTAATTGTCTTCTTGTTCTTCTTTTTCTTATTCCTCTTCTTTGTCTTCTTCTTCTTCATCCTCTACTACTTGTTCTTCTTCATCATCACCATTATCATTTTCTTCTTCTTCTTCTGTCCTTTTTATACCTCTTCTTCTTCTTCTTCTTTTCCTTAATATTATTCTTTTTCTTTTTTTGGTCCTTTTCTACTTCTTCTTCTTCATTTTCTTCTTCATCTTCTTCCTATTCTTCGCCTTCTTCTTCTTCTTCTTAATCAACTTTTTCTGCTTCTTCCTCCTCCTTCTTTCACTTCTTCTTCTTCATCTTTTTCTTCTTCTTCTACTTTATCTTCTTCTTCTTCTTCGTCTTTATCTTCTTCTTCTTCTTCCTCTTTGTCTTCTTCCTCTTCTTCTTGCTCTTTTTCTTCTTCTTCGTATACTTCTTCTCCTTCTTCTTTGTCTTTTTCTTCAATTTTTTCTTCAACTTTTTCTTCTTCTTCTTCTTCTTCATCATCATCATCTTCTTCTTGTTTCTCCTATTCTTCTTCTCCTTCTTCTTCTTTTTCATCTTCTTCTTCTCCTACATCTTCTTCTCTTTCTTCTTCTTCTTTCTCTTCTTCTTCTTCTTGTCCATATTCTCCTTCTTCTTCCTCTTCTTTTTCATCTTCTTGTATTACTTCCCCTTCATCATCTTCTTCTTCTACTTCTTCTTTTGCTTGTACTTTTTCTTCTTCTTCTTCTTCGTCCTCTTCTTCCACTTATTCGTCATGATCATCTTTTTCTTCTTCTTCTTGTCTTTCTACTTCTTCTATTTCCTCTCCTTTGTCTTCATGTTCTTTTACGTCTTTTCTTCATCTTCTTCCCCTTGCTCTTCTTCTTCTTCTTCTTCTTCTTCTTCTTTTTCCTCTTGTTCTTGTTCTTCTTCTTCTTCCTCTTCTTCTTCTTCTTCTCCTTCTTCTTCTCCTACTTCATCTCCTTCTTTTACTTCTACTTTTCTTCTTCTTTTTCTTCTTCTTCTTATACCACTTTTCTATCTTCTTTTTTCGTCTTCTACTTCTTCCTCTTCTTCTTCTTCCTCTTATTCTTCTTCTTCTTCTTCTTCTTCCTCCTCCTCCTCCTCTTCTTCTTCTTCTTCTTCTTCTTCTTCTCCTTCTTCTTCTCCTCTTACTTCTTCATCTCCTTTTACTTCTACTTTTCTTCTTCTTTTTCTTCATCTTCTTATACCACTTTTTTATCTTCTCCTTTTGTCTCCTCCTTTGTCTTCTTCTACTTCTTCTACTTCTTCTTCTTCTTCTTCTTCTTCTTCTTCTTATTCTTCTTCTTCTTCTTCTTCTTCTTCTTCTTATTGGTCCTTCTCTTCTTCTTCTTCTTCTTCTTCTTCTCCTTCTTCCTCTTTTTCATCTTCTTCTTCTTCTTCTTCTTCTTCTTCTCCTCCTTCTTTTACTTCTTCTCCTACTTCATCTTCTTCTTCTTCTTCTTCTTTTTCTTTGCTTTCTTCTTCTTCTTTCTCCTTCTTCTTCTTTTTCTTATTCTTCTTCTTCTTCTTCTTCATTTTCTTCTTCTACTACTTTTTCGTCTTTTTCTTCCTCTTCTTCTTCTTCTTCTTTCTATTCTTATTATTCTTCTTCTTCTTCCTCATCATCTTCTTCTTCTTCTACTTCTTTTTCTTATTTTTCTTCTTCTTCATCTTCATCATCATCATCTTCTTTTTCTTCTTCTTCTCCTATTCCTCCTCCACCTGCTCCTCTTCTTTCTTTTTCTTCTTCTTCTTCTTCTTGTTCTTTTTTTTCTTCTTCTTCTTAATCTACTTCTTCTTCTCATT
The DNA here is from genome assembly GCA_023846275.1 of Vanilla planifolia. Lineage (NCBI taxonomy): Eukaryota > Viridiplantae > Streptophyta > Magnoliopsida > Asparagales > Orchidaceae > Vanilla > Vanilla planifolia. The sequence continues at coordinate 217,871 of JAIUJO010001300.1, forward strand.
GTACCTCTTCTTCATCTTCTTCCTCTACTTCTTCTTCGCCTTTTTCTCGCTTTTTCTCTTTCTTCTTCTTCTTCTTCTTCTCTTCCTTTGCCTTCTTCTTCTTATTATTATTATTCTCCCTAATCTTCTCCTTCTTGTTCTTCTGCTTCTTCTTCTCATTTTTCTTCTTCTTCTTCTTCTTTTCATTTTTCTTCTTATTCTTCTTCTTCTTCTTCTTCTTCTTTTTCTTCTTCTTTTTCATTTCTATAACAGCCTTAGTTTATCCTTATTTTATCCTTCTAGGAAGTGCTCTTTGGGACGAGTCCAAAGTTTTTTAATTTGTAATTTTTAGAGCTCTAAGGTATAAATTTTTTATTTTTAAAGATCTAAAATAAATTCGTAATGTTTAGTGTAGATTTGTAATTTTGTAAATGTCAGCATAGCTGAACTTTGTTTTGTTGGAAGGTATATTTGCAATTTTAAAGATGTTGGCTACGTTGGGTAAATGTGCAATTTTAAGAATTTTAGCATAGGCCTATCTCTCTGGGTAGAGGATCTATGGGCAAAGAATAAATTTGGAGTGGATGTTATGCAAATAGCCGATTCTCAAGCCTTCTTGCATTCAGTTCACAAGAGTTCCAGAAATATGAGTTGCGGGCATAAAAACTAACTAGGGTGTGTTTTTAAAAGCACTTTTGCGAAAACTCGCTTGACTATGGGGAAAGCGTTTGAAAAGCACTTCTGCGAAAAACACGAGTACGGGGAGATTGTCAGAGTGCGAGGTTTTGCAAAAACGTGACTGTAGCAAGAATTCTGTAAGTGCAAGATTTTTGACAGCCGACGTGGTGCTCTTAGAAGATTTTCGTAAGGTTCGTAAGGTGACAGTGACGGTCAGCGAGGATTCCGAGAGTTCTGGCATGTGAAGGTGACGATCGGCGAGGATTTTTTCGTAAGGATGCCAAGAAGAGATAGATAAATTCCTCACCCTGTGATGTAGCATATCAATATATATTTTTACATGGGTTTCTTACTATATCACATGGTGTTTTGGTTTTTGTTATTTATTTCAATTTCATAAAAAATAAAAAAATGAAGTATGGTAAAGAAAGAAACAATAGAGAACAAAATTTTCTTTTGATATGGCTCAATTATCTGGATTAATGTTTGAAGAAACGATAGTAAGAAAAAGGGATTCCAGAGAATATTATCCTCACCACTAGGCCAAGCACATGGGATCGTAGGGTATCGATCTTCAGAATAGATATATATCAAGTGTTATGTGCTATGACTCCATGATAATTTATACCAGGCCCAACTCGTTGGATCGCGAGGTATAAGTACCATACCTGCTTGGTGGCACTAGGTCCAGCGTGTGGGATCGCAAGGTATAGATCTTCAGATTAGATATCTACCACGTGTTATGTGCTAGGTTGGATACTAGCTGGAGGTCATTTCTTGGTGATGATTGGATCCATAGAGGATAATGTGTCCAAGGGAATCAGGCTTGGTAATAACACAACTATAATAAAAAATAATAAGCAACTGATATTTCTTTTGGGTTTTCATTTAGCTTTATATATAACATCTTATATGGTTTTAGTTTTATCATCTAATTCATCTTCACTGTTCATGGTACATCTTTTTATTTACATGGTCAATTATTGTTGATTTATCTATTGAGATCTGTAAAAATCTCATTAGTGCGTACATTATAGGTCATGCATCCTATGTATCCATTACACCGAGAGCTGAGAAAGTTGATAATATAGAAGAGCCCTTTTCACAAGATGTATGAGAGAGGAGAGGTTTTGGTGAGAGAAAACTTTTAAAACATATTTTGTTTATATTTTTTGATTTTAGGTCAATATGTAAATATTTTCATTCAGTTCCATGATTTGTTTTTGAAATGGGTTCAAAAAGGAGTTGGGGTTTGCCTCACCGTTAGGTCCCTACCTTGGGTTTTTGCTCCTTGTCCTCATTCAATGTTGTAATAGCAAAAAATCTCTAATCTTTTGTTTATCTAATGGTACTTGTTTGAGGTGGGGGCTTGACAATTTGGCATCAGAGCTTTGGTTCAAGAATAAGTAGGAAATAAGAGTAAGGATACTAGCTTAGGATATGCATTGCAACTGTAGTGTTACTTTTTGTAAAGACGTTAGTTGTCTAATATCTTATGTGGTTTTATAGGATTGCAATATACTCCAAACCAAGAAAAGACATAAATCTAAAAATATAGATTAGGGTAAAGAAAAAGAGCAGCAAGGAGATACGTAATAGGAATTAGCGTAGTAGACCTTAGTCTCTTTGTTGCTATCAATTTGGAGCACTGGTAGCCATTAAGGAGAGGCATCTATCGACTTGACCAATTTCAGCAAATGCATCCCCCTTCTTTTGCTAGGGATGAGGATCCTATGATTGTCAAAAACTAGCTATAACACAAGAATATTATCTTTTTCTTGCCCAGATTACATAAAGGTGGCCTTGGTAGTTTTGGTACTAAAAGATGTTGCCAGACTGTGGTGGAGTTCTCGACATTGGCTTCAATTTTAAGCTGACCAATGAAAGACATCTCCTGGGAAGAATTCACAGAAGAATTTGAGCAATGGTATATGCCCCTTTAATTCAAAGCCAAAATGAGGGAGGAGTTGAATAATCTTAGGTAAGGTAATATGTCAATTACCATGTATGAAATCAAATTCTCCCATCTAACTGAATATGTGCCTCATTTAGTAACACCCAAAGAACAACAATGTTACATGTTTCGACGAGGCCTACTGGACGAAATTTAGGCAATTTTAGTAGCAGTCCGATCAACAAACTATGTGGAGTTACTGGAGCATGCCCACACGATTGAGTTGGAACTCAATTTGTTGGCTGTTAATAAAGAAGAAGAGAAGAAAAGATTTGATTCTTTAGAGTCTCAATTTAGATTCACAGGAAATAGGGATAGTCTTAGTTTTTTAAGAGGAGAACTTCTGCTTATTCAAGATCTACAAGGTTCAAACCATATGAATTGAGCACTACTAGAGTTAGTTTGAGTTCAAGTAGAACGAGTGATGTAGGAAATGTGAAAAATGGCATAAAAGAGAATGTAGATCAGAGTCTATTAGACCAATCAGATGCTTCCTATGCAAAGCAACAGGACATATTACTAGAGATTGCCCAAAATTTTTAGAATTTAAAATTATCACTGTTTCAACTAGTGGACATAGGGATGATGCAAGTGGAGGTAGAGGCCACGGATCTACAATGACTTCAGGTGCTAAGGTTAGAGGAGGAGCGACAAGAAGGGGAGGTTAGACGCTTACTTATTCGATCACTCAGCAAGATGCTCTGCAGTCTACTGACATCATTACAGGTATGCTAGTGTTACACAAATTACCTATTTTTGTACTCTTTGATTTTGGAGCCTCACATTCTTTTATATCCACTGACATCATTATAGGTATACTAGAGTTATACAAATTACCTGTTTTTGTACTCTTTGATTGTGGAGCCTCAAATTCTTTTATATCCACTAATGCATCAAGGAAAATAAATATCTTATTACACTCCATGAAAGAACTATTAGTAGTAAAATGCCAGATGGAAATAGTATCATTGTAAAAAAGTTTATTGCAGATGAGATAGGCATCAGAGGAAAGAAATTCTTAGTATTTCTACAAATCCTACTTTTGATGGAATTTGACGTAATTCTTGGGATGGATTGGGTGGTTGAGCATAAAGTAAAAATAGATTGCTATGAAAAGAGAATTGAAATCCTAATCCTTGGAAAGATAAATTAGTCTATTTTGGCCTAGGGAGAAAAATCCCTACCATAGTTATGCTCAAAGCCTGAAAGCTACTTAAGAAAGGATTTGAAGGATATTTGGTATCCATTGTGGAATTGGATAGATAATTTTGTCAACCCTCAAAAGTATCAATAGTTAAAGAATATTTGGATGTTTTCTTGAGAAATTATAAGGATTATCCTGGAATAGGGAAATTAAATTTGAAATTCATTAATTCCCGGTGCCAAGCCAATTTCAAAATCTCCCTATCATATGACACCTGTTGAACTACAAGAAATCAAAATACAACTACAACAATTATTGGACAAAGGATTTATTAGGCCAAGTGTGTCCCCCATGGGGGGACTTATCTTATTTATGAAAAAGAAAGACTATAGTCTCCATATGTGTGTTGACTATCGAGAAATCAATAAAATTACTATCAAGAACAAATATTCTTTTCCACAGATTGATGAGTTATTTGATCAGTTACATGAAGTAGTTGTATTTTCCAAAATTGATCTGCGATCTGGATATCATCAATTAAAAATCAAGCAAGAAGATGTTCCGAAGATAGCTTTCAGAACGAGGTATGGACACAATGAATTCTTAGTACTACACTTTGGGCTGACAAATGCACCAACAACCTTAAAGGATTTAATGAATCGAGTGTTCAAGAAATATTTGGATCACTTTATTATTTTCTTAATGATGATATCCTAATTTATTCCAAGTCTTTGCAAGAACATCATACACATTTGCATTTAACATTACAGACTTTGAAAGGAAACAAATTATATGTCGAATTGTTGAAATGTGAGTTTTGGTTATCTAAAGTAATTTTCTTAGGACATGTGTCAGTGTAGAAGGCATCTCTATAGATCCACAAAAGTTTTTAGCTACCATAGATTGGCCAAGACCCACAACCGTGACTGAGATAAGAAGCTTCTTGGGATTGGCCAGATATTATAGGAAGTTTGTCAAGGGTTTTTCTCAGATTGTCGCACCATTAATCAATTTAACATGGAAGACAATAAAATTTGAATGGGAAGCAACATGTGTGAATAGCTTCCAAATACTGAAAGAGAAATTAACTATAGCTCCAATTCTAATAGTGCTAGAAGGCACAAAGGGTTATCAGATATACAGTGAGGCCTTATTGTAAGGGCTAGGCTATGTATTGATGCAACATCACAAGGTAATTGCCTTTGCATCTAGATAGCTTAAATCTCATGAAAAGAATTATCTAGTAGCTATAATTTTTGTCCTAAAATTTTGGAAACAATACTTATATAGAATTAAATGTATGATATTTACTGATCATCAGAGCTTAAAATATAACTTCACTCAAAAAGAATTAAATTTTAGGCAAAGAAGATGGTTGGAATTTATTAAAGATTATGATCGAGATAGACTACCGTGGATTGAGGCCTATAGGGGACTACGTACTTGTTCACCTTGGTATCAGAATTTTTCTCTATGTTGGCACGTAAGTATGAGACTCATGCATTACTCGACTTTAGATTCACCTCAACTGGCCCCAATATTTCACACATTTTATATGCTGATGATGTTATTATCTATGCACTTGGTTTACATAAGTTTGTGTCTACTATTAAGAAGATGCTCCATAAGCTCAATGGGCTCAATGTTAATCATTAGAAATCTAGAATTTTCTTTAGTAGAGGTATGAAGAAGAGAAGGATGATGCTTGTGTCCTCTATGCTTGGTATCCCAAGGGAAAACACACTCTCTTATTTAGGTATTCTTATTTCAATTAGGTTGTCCAAGAAAGTGGATTTCAATTTTTTGATTTAGAGAATTGAGTATCAGGTTGCTAAATGATGGGTGCGCCCCCTCTCCTTGGCTGGTAGGATCCTATTAATTAAGGTGTATTGGAGTCGTTCCCTAATTTTGTGATGCGCCATTTGTGGTTCCATGTGGGGGCAGAGCAGATGGAGCAGTTGATGAGGAGATTCTTATGGTGTGGCATGAGAATGGCTCTTGCTATCCATTATGTAGATTGGGACACTTTCACGCTCCCAAAGGACATGGGGGGGCCTTGGCTTACTTGATCTCAAGATCTGGCATCATGTATTGGTCATGAAGCATTGCAAGAGACTTTTACACCATGAGAACATCCTTTGGGTAGATATCATGAAGACAAAGTATCCTTTAGGCAAAAACCCCTGCAAGGTCCTTAAGAGTGCCTCTTATGCAAGTAGGCTTTTGCTGGAGGCCTTCCCAGACACTCTGAGGAGTTTCATTTGGAGGATGGTGGATGGAATGTGCATTGATTTCTATGAAGATAATTGGTTGGGATTCCTACCAAAAAAATGGTGGCCCACGTTTATTGACATGGAGGCCTCATGGCCAAAGTACGTGGGGGAGTGCATACTGGGGCTGAGGAAGTGGGACAGGGATTCCATTGCTTGCTGAGCAAACCCCTTGTTGGAGGACAGAGTCCTGCACTTGCCATGGGGTCACAATTGTGGGAATGATGAGCTCCTTCAGGTGCACACCAAATCCCCTAAGGTCTCTTCTACCAAGTTCTATCAGGCTCTCATCACCTCTAGGAAAGCTGATAATGCTCGACCTACTCCAACGTCTGGTGATCACCTTGCTTGGATATGGAAGCTGAAAGTAATGCCCTGGGTCCATACTTTCCTTTGGCAAGTGGCTAGAAATCTTATTCCTATGACAGATTGCTCACAAGAACACATTTGACTGATTGTAGCAATTGTAGTTGGGGCTGTGATGTGGTTGAAACACTACAACACATGTTGTGGGACTGTGCTGTGGTAGCAATATCTGGGAGGACCATGTGTTGTGCGCCTCTACTGAGGCATTGGGCATCTGCTGCGGTGTGTGCACGTGAGCGTGCATTGGATTCTGCTTTCTGGAGCGCTTCTCTCCCGTGCCGCACAGCCTGACACGATGCACGGTATCTCCACCGCTTATTTGGCCATTATGACCTCTACTTTGTTCCATATTTGGGAGAATAGAAACCGTTGGGTGCATAGAGAGACCCCCTCAGTAATATCATGCTAATTCAAAGGATCAAATTGGAAAGCACTACCACTATAAAGCTCATTAATCCTCATCCTTCTATGTACAATAGGAAGTTCAACCCCTTGGGGCCCCTGTAACCAGTATTTGGCTTCCCCCTCCAATGGGTTGGATTATGATCAATTGTGATGCTGTGGTGAAGAATGAGATTGCTCGTATCGACCTTGTTGTCTTTGACATCAGGTGAGGCCATGCACATTGTAGGGAAAGGATTCATTTTGTAAGCAAGTGACACTTCTGAGCTTCAGGCTATCATGGATGCCATGGTGTTTATCATGACAAAACTCAAGGATTACTCTGCTGTTGAGATCCAGACTGACTCTACCTATGCAGTAAATGAGGGGATGCAATGGGTTGGCTGTCGTTTGGAGGGTGGAATTATTTCTAATGCTCTTTATTATGTGAGGAATTTGTCAGCTTTTTGCCTCATGCATGTTCTGAAGGAAGGCAATGCCCCTGTAGATTGGGTCGTAAAAAAAGGCATGTTTATCTAATATGGTATGGGAAAAGGGAATGCACCTGCCCAAGCCTTTACTTAAGCTCCTATTAGCTGACTTTGTATTTACACCACCGTAGTGGGCTCCCTTTTGTAGGCTTTAGCCACTTTTGAATCAAAGAAATCACATATCATCCAGGTAAAGAAAATGTGGTGGCAGATGCTCTCAGTAGGAAAGCTAATGTTAATATCTAATTAACTATCCAAGAAGAAAAGCAATTGACCTTTGAGATGGACAAGTTACAACTAAAATCCAAAATACGATAAAATATAACGTTATTGGCTCACCTATCTGTAAGGCTAGATTGGTTGTTGTCTATTAAAGAAGACCAGGCTAAAGGCCCAAAACCATAAAAGATAATCCAAAAGGTCCACAAAGGATGAGAATCTAAATTTAAATTGGACCAGGATAGTATACTCTTATTCTAAGATAGACTATGTATACCAGGGCATCAGCAACTCAGAGAATTACTATTAATAAAAGCTCACAACTCTCACTATTCCATCCATCCAAGAAGGAATAAAATATATCAAGAGCTAGACAATAATACTGGTAGCTAGGGTTGAAGAAAGATATGACTAATTGGGTTCAAAGGTGTTTAATTTTCTAGCAAGTCAAAGGAGAGTAATAAAAGCATGAAGGATTACTACAGTTATTGTTGGTACCATAATGGAAATGGAAGAAGTTGTAATGGATTTTGTAGTTGGATTACCAAGATCACCTGTAAGTTATGATGCAATTTGGGTAATTATGGATAGGCTAACAAAAACTACTCATTTTCTTACTATAAAGATGACTTATTCTATTATAAACTTAGCTTAAGAATATGCAAAGTAAATTATCAAGTTGCATGGGATATAAAAAATTGCTATTTCTAATAGAGATCCTAAATATACTTCTCACTTTTGGAAGAGTATACATAAAATTATTTGTACAAGGTTAAGGTTCAGTATAGCTTTCCATTCTCAAATAGATGGTTAATCAGAAAGAACTATCAAAACCTTGGAAGATTTATTACGACTTTGTATTTTAGATTTTGGAGGAGATTGGGAAAGTCACCTGGCTCTGGTAGAATTTTCTTATAATAATAGTTATCAGACCAGCATCAGAATGGCTCCATGTGAAGCATTTTATGATAGAAAACATCAATCACCTCTATGTTGGAGTTAGGGGAAGGAAAAATGTTTACCTGGTTAATTACTCTGGATTTATCTACTAAGATCTATAAAAAATCTCATTAGTGCTTACATCACAGGTCATGCATTCCATGTATCCACTACACCGAGAGCTATGAAAGTTGCTAATAAAGGAGAGACCTTTTCATCAGATGTTCGAGAGAGGGGAGGTTTTGGTGTGAGTAAACTTTTAAAAATATTTTTTGTTTATATTTTGTGATTTTAGGTCACTATGAAATAAATTAGTTCAGTTCCATGATTTCTTTTTGAAATAGGTTCGAATAGAAGTTAGGGTTTGTCTCATTGTCGGGTCCTCACCGTACGTTTTTGTTCCTTGTCCTCACTCGATGTTGTAACAGAAAAAAGTCTCTGATGTTTTCTTTATCTAGTGGTGCTTGTTTGAGGTGCGGGGCTTCACAATTTCCTTCTTCTTCTTCTTTTAATTCTTCTTCTTCTTTTCCTTATTCTTCTTCTTCTTCCTCTTCTTCTTCTTCTTCTTCTTCTTCCTCCTCTTCTTTATCATCTTCTTCTTCTTCTTTGTCCTCATCTTCTTCTTCTTCTTATTCTTCTTCTTCTTCTTCTTCTTCTGCTTCTTCTACTTCTACTTCTTCTTTTCCTTCTTCTTCTTCCACTTACTCTTCTTCTTCTTCTTCTTCTACTTCCTCTTCTTCTTCTTCTTCTTCTTCTTCTTCTCTTCTTCTTCTTCATCATCATCCTCTTCATCATCTTCTTCTTCTTCTTCCTCTTCTTCTTCTTCTTCTTCCTCTTCTTCTTCTTCTTCTTCTTCTCCTTCTTCATCATCTTCTTTTTCTTCTTCTTCTTCCTCCTCTTCTTCTTCTTCTTCATCTTCTTCTTCTTCTTCTTCATCTTCTTTTTCTTCTTCTTCTACTTCTTCTTCTTCTCCTTCCTCATCATCAACATCTTCTTCTTCTTATTCCTATTCTTGTTCTTGTTCTTCTTCTTCTTCTTTCACTTCTACTTTTTCCTCTTCTCCATCATCATCATCTTTTTTTTCTTCTTCTTTTCTTCTTCTACTTCTTCTTCTTCTTCCCTCCACCTCTACTTCTTCTTCTTCTTCCTCTTCTTCCTCTTCTTCTTTTTCTTCTTCTTATTCTTCTTCTTCTTCTTCTTCCTCCTCCT